>JADRCD010219133.1:3354-13562 GCA_019843815.1 Montemys delectorum
TGGCTGTCCTGGAACTCACTCTGTAGACCATGCTGGCCTCGAACTCAGAAATCCTCCTGTCTCTGCCTCCCAAGTGCTGGCATTGGTGGCGTGCACCACCACGGCCTGGCAGGACTTGTCTTTGCTACAGCATTTAGAAAGCTTGAATTCAAATTCATCCTTGCATTTAACTCCCCCATTCACCATTAGTCCATGCAAGAGAGTGGCCTTTGGCCAGGGAAATAGGGAATCCTCAGGTTGTTGTGTAGATAGTAGTCATAAGAGGAGCCAGTGCAGATTTCACTGACTGAGAAAGTGAGGGTCCAGACTGAACCAGGATGGGAATGGAAAGACAGAGGAGGAATTGGACAAAGGAAGAGAGGGGAAGAGAGCAGGGACAAGAGAGGAAGCAGGAGCCAAGAAAGCACCTAGCCAAAATTGTCCCCTTTGATACTATTTGGTTTTGGACCCCAGGACAATGGACTGAGGTGCGTATTTTACATATCAAAGCACACCTGACCTCTAGGTTCTCCCAACCTGAGAGACCTGGTCCTGGACCCTGAACTTTCCAGCCCAGAGACTGCATTGCCCTTCCACTAGAGACTCTTCTCTATATAATCCAGACATTTTGGTCTCCATGTCTCCTCCTTCTCTTTCTCTGTTCTTCTGTTCCCTCATCTTTTCTTCCCTCTATAAGCCTGCGCTTTCTCTCATGTCCCCCCTCCCCTCCTATGGCAATTCCACTGGCATCATTCATTAGGGCCAGTGAACTAAACCAAGACCAACTTCGCAATAAATCTGCTTTTAATATATTCTAATCTGGGTAGAACTGGCTGATTTCACCGGTGGAGAAAATATGACAAATTAGCAGTTTATCCAGAGTTTCTTTGAGACCTAATAAGGTCTTGGCCAACCCAGTATGCATGTGGTGAGAGAATTATATCTTCATAATCTATTTTTCTAGCTAAACACAGTTAGAGACCATATTTTGAATAATTATGATTGTCAACTTACATTAGAAAAAAAGGAATGTACCCAGGCCCATGTGGCCAAACTGCTTTGTTTTCATTTCATGATTTGTTGACTGTGGACTTCTTGCAGGAATGGAAATGCCTCAACCCTGCAGTCAGGACTTTTTTCAGACAATTAAATGCCCATATTCACTATATCAATCACAGATGACAAATTATTTCACCTGTTAAATACATTTGTCTTCATTTTTGTCCAATAACTACCCAGATTTTTTTTACAAGAACCACAGTGTATTTAGAGATGCTAACAAACCATAGCTAACATTCAGAGACCATGTTACATCTGGTCCATCATCACACTAGGCATGAATCTCGGGTTTCCCACCGATTCACTGTGAAAACAGTATTCTGTCTCGAATCTACATGCTACACTGCAGTAGTCATAAACAAAATTCTCAATCGATGTGCAGGAAGGTTAGTCTTTATGCCTGGTCAGTGTCCATGGTCAAGGTTTTTTTAATAATTAATCTTTCAGACTAAGTAACAGAAAAAAAATGAGAGACACAGTGTCAGTGAAAATCCATTGTATTCCAGTCACTATGTAACTCAGTGTTCAGACTTTTCTATTACTAAACAAGAAAAAACAACATAAAATTCAATTATATCACATATGTGGTTCTAGATTAAATGGTTAATTATATTCTTTCATTAATGAATACTCATTGAGCTACATGCATGTGATCAGTTAACAGCAAATTGAATCTGAAAATACATACATGATATGTAAAAAGTAACATAAGGCTTCCCTAAAACAGTGGAACACAATTGGTAAGGTTTCTGATTTGTCTAGATACTAAGCAATTTGTTTTTGAAAATGTTGTCTAAACTATAAATGGCATGTTGAGACAGCACAGAGGGTTCTAAAACCTCCAAAAATTAGACCAGGATTCGAAATAACTTAAAAGTATTGCATTGAGATAAAACAAGAGAAGTCAATGTGAAGACAATATAGACAGTTTGATATTCTGCAATTCTTATCAATATTGTTCTGTAATTTCATCAGAAATAGAAAAACTGATACCAAAATGGATAGAGTAAAAAGAAACCATAGAGACCTTCCAAGTTAGACAATCAGAAAAGAAATGTTGAACAAAGAATATTACTAATTTCACAGGATTTTTAAGTTAAAGTTATGAAATTTATATAATATAATCATTAATACAAAATAGGTACAAATGGAATATACAAGTACAGTCAAATAAATCATATTTTCTTCTGGTATTATTATATGGAAAGTATTATTATATAATGTGTCCAATAGGATTATCATGAGATGATTTACAGTACAATATTCAGGAACCATTTCTATAGAAACAGAATGTAGAAAAACCAATTTTATATCACATTGTACCTTTTCCTTTTAAATTTTTTTATTATATTTTATTTTTAAACTTATGGGTAGTATTGTTTTGCAGCAAGTATGCATATGACCTGTGTTTGTGCTTGGTGTATGCTATGGGCAGAAGAAGGTCACAGGTCTCTTGAAACCAAAGATGTGGATCAGTGGTTTTCAACCTGTGGGTCATGACTCCGAAAGAGATCACCTAAGACCATTGGAAAACACATATTTACATGGTCGTAGGAACTGAGACATGACTCCTCTATGTAGCTCTGTTGTACAGTGCAAGAATACTGAAAATTCCCTGTATTTTTAGTTAGGATAACTTGAATATCCCCATTTCTAATCACAGCTCAATCAAAACTAGAGGGCAGAAATAGAACTGAATGGTTGGGATTACAGTGTTTCGTAATCACAGCATGCATACATTCTGCTCTTCCTAGACTCTAAGGTGTAACATTATGAAGTCAGCTTACAAATCTAAAAGTGGCAACACATGCCTTTAATCTCAGCCCTTGGGAGTCAGAGGCAGAGCCATCTCTGTGAGTTTGATTCTGGCCTAATCTATGGAGTGAGTTCTAGGTCAGATAGCACTGCACAATTTTGGGTCTGCCTTTCACCCCACCACTAGGGTGCTGGACAGATGAAACGCAGAGATGTTAGACTGCGGTTACCCTGCACTTCCGCTGTAAGGTGTTGGGCTCAAGTGAAGCTCCCAGACACTGCTCAGGGGGTGGGGAAAATGCTGCCTAGGCTGTGGCAGGCTGAAGCTGGGGTTCCCTGACTCCTGGGCATGCAGTCACCATTGGAAAGCCTGCATAGAGGGGTCTAAATGAAGGATGGGGGTCCATGGGCCTCAATGATGACCCCGGGACCATGGCACCACTCGGTAGGTGAAGGCCTTCTCCATGTTCCCCGTGGTAGTTCTTGATGAAGGAGACACGCCTTGGTTCCAGAGTGTTTACAGCCTGTTCATTGTGGCAAATGGGTGTATACCAACTCCTCAGGTGGATCAGATATTAAATACCTTTTACAGGAAGTAAATGCCCAGGAAGAGAAGGTTATTGGCTAGAACCTCAGGACCTCTAGATACCTCATTAGCATGGAGAACTCTGTTTTGGGCTACATTACAAAAGGTCACATTTCCAATGTGGAAAGTGTGGCATATATTCCAGGCCAGGAATCTGGTAGGGAACAGTGAGGTGCCTGCAGTCTCATGTGGGTGTCTGAGTACCAGGGTCTTGGACCTGCTTAACCTTACCAAGTTTCCTGGCACAGTCCATTCTCCCCATACAATCAGACACAGTCTTAAAAATAAAACCTAAATAAATAAATACTCCCCCACCCCCAAAAGGCAACATGTGAAGACACATTTCTGAATGCTATATTTCCATCATAGAGTGCATTTGTATGATAGAAATCCTGCAGGACTCAGTTATTCGGGAGTTCGAGGGGGACCATACCTGTAAAGGTAAAACGGGCAAGAGAAAGGATGAGACCAAGCAAAGGTTGTCAAGGTCTACTTTACTTAGAGCAAACTACTCAATATATACTTCACAGGAGCGGAAAAAGGGAGGGGTGGGGAGCAATGGGTAATCGGCCATCTAGCAGATACTGACAGGGGGCCCAGAACATTTTGTGAGTCATCTCGGAAGGTCTTGATACACTGCCTCCTGGTAAACAGGCACAGGATGTTTTTAGACAAGGTGAATGTCAGGCAGTTCTCAGGCTAGTTGAGGGGCAGGGGGTCGGGTGGCCATGCCTTGGCTCCCAACATCTCCTTCTCTCTAGTATAGAAATGAGGAAGGTGGAGGGCCTGTCTTAGGCTATGAGGTATTTGTCCATGGCCAATCTTGCCTGCTGGTATAGAGAATCCCGTGTCTTAGGCTATGAGAGTTGCATCCACTCTTGGCCCCACCCCGGTTGACTGATAGGCACACAGCCCCATGGCCTGAGGGTCACAGCCACTGGGTTGATCTTATAAGGGGTGGTGGGCACCCGAGGAATTGCCTCTCAATAATCCCGTCGTAGGGGTCTGATGATTGTTGGGTCCGTGGACTGGGCACGTGGTACCTCAATAAACCCGTCATTGGCATCAGCTCCACAGCTCACGAAACCATGAAGGTCCTGGGCCTCTTAGCCTTGAGAAACATAGTATGCCTTCATTTGAGTCTCTCGGCGGGTGGATCCACAGTTGGGTCCTGGGTTTCCTGGCGGTGATAATAGATGGCTACTGGCTTGTTCATAGCACTATTGGATTTTTGACAAAAAAAGGTTAGTTTGAAAAAGGCCCAGGGCCCGAAGGAACAGAGGAGGAGGAGCCCTACTAAGGGTCCCAAAAGGCTGAGGAGAAGAGTGGATAGCCAGAGGGAGGTGGAAAACCAATTTTGATACCAAGATTCTTGCTTCTCTCTGTTCTTCTTTCTCTCTTCCAAGCTACGCCTAACCTTATCTATGCTATCTTGAACCAGACCTGTGAATACTAGGTCTAAACTCCTACGGTTCTGTAGCACAACTTCAGAGAGCCTTTAAACTCCTGATATCCATGTTGAGTCTCCCGAATATCTCTATCTATGGCTCGGGACAATTGAGCATCCTGTTAACAGTCAATGTTTGGTTACAGACAGATATTAAGCTCTGTAGGGGAGCATAGAGGGCCCTAGGAGGGCCAACAACTTGTCTAAGAGTGAGGCCTGCCCCATCACTCGGGTGCCAACCTAGAGACTCTGTACCATTGGTATGGATGACAGGAGAAAAGGAGACGATGCCTTCATAAAAGAGAGGTTGTGGGGAGAAACAAACCCAGCATAAGAGAGAGTCCCATCTGCTTTGATATGATTGAGGAGGCATACATGATAAAATGTGGCCACAGCTTTTGCTATAAGTGTATTCATCAGAATTTGGAGGTCGATAATAGATGTCCCAAGTGTAATTATGTTGTGGACAATATTGACCATCTCTATCCTAATTTCTTGGTGAATGAACCCATTCTCAAACAGAAGCAAAGATTTGAGAAAAAGACGTTCAAATTGGACCACTCAGTGAGTAGCACCAATGGGCATAGGTGGCAAATATTTCAAGATCTACTAGGAACTGACCAAGATAACCTTGATTTAGCCAATGTCAACCTAAGGTTGGAATTATTAGTGCAGAAGGAGAAACAACTGGAAACACATTGATCTTATCTCTGGAAGTAAGGACAATTAGATTTTCTTCTCAGGGGATTCCCTAGGTGGGTTATATAATTGTATTAATCTCTCAGGTAACCATCTAGCATTTTGTGCATTGGAGTCATAGATACAGGCCTGCCCTTTACCCTAAATGAGGATGGGGTCAGGGCCTTGCCATTTGTTGGTTGTTGGATCTCTCCACATAGCCTGTGCGTAATTGTTGGTAGTGAAAGGGTGCCAGAAGCGATCTGCAGCAGATTTTCCTTCATTATCATAAGTAAGAAAGTTTAATACAAATAGGGCATGACTTAAAAGGGTCTTGGAATTACCCACCAGGGAATATAAACTCCTCTCACTGGACTGTAACTTGAGAAGCATATTTTTTAAGGTTTCGTGGGCTCTTTCTATGATTCCCTGACCTTGTGGGTTATAGGGAATGCCTATAACATGCTTGATGCCCATTTGAGCACAGAATTGCTTAAAGCTGGTGCTGGGATAGCCTGGTCCATTATCCATTTTAAGGATTTTAGGCAGGGGAGTAAAAGCCAGACAGGCAAGGATATGGTTGATAACATGTTTGGTAGCCTCTCCGGTTTGAAGGGAGGCACAGATGAAGTCACTAAAGGTGTCGATGGACACATGGATATACTTCAGTTTTCCAAAGGGAGTATAGTGGGTAACATCCATTTGCCAGAGTTCTCCAGGTACTAGGCCGCAAGGGTTGACCCCCAAATGTGGTTCCAGTAGGAGGATGAGAAAGTTCTTACACTGATGGACAATTTGTCTAGCTTGATCATGAGTAATGGAAAACATTAAGCGCAAGGTTTGGGCATTAAGGTGATGCAACTGATGGGCATGCTGGGTGGCAGAAAAGGGATCAGAAGACAGAGCAGCAGTTACCAGCTGAGTGGCTCGATCTACCAGATCATTGCCAGCAGCCAGGGGTCCTGGGAGGCCTGAATGGGCTCGAATATGACCAATGAAGAAGGGGGCATCACATGCAAGGATTAATTTTTGAAGTTTAGCAAAGAGGGGGAGGCATTAGTAGAGGGGCGAATGTGGGGGACTGTCTCAAGCAAGGGGACAGACATTGTAATATAGGCACTATGTGTGTAAAGATTAAAGGATTGCTCTGGCAGGAGCAAAAATACTTTGACAATGGCTGTCAGTTCAACGAGCTGAGCCGTGTCCATTAATGTTAAAAGCAGCCATACCCGAGGAGGACCATCGGTGAAAACTAGCATGGCCCCTTGGATGGGATGAGGTTTTGTTCATTTTGGGAAGATTACAGGCGTTTTGTACAGAAACTGTATCAGCTTATCAGCGGGGAAATGATTATCTATCTTGCCTTTGAACGAGATGCAATTTATGGCCCACTCGTCACTGGTCTGAATGAGCCACTGAACCTGAGAGGCATTATATGGGAGGGCTGTATTATCAGGATCTTTGCCAAAAAGTTTAAGAGTACTTTCTCTGTCTAAGCGAAGGACATTGGCTATCAACAGAGGGTACATAGGCAAAACTTTAGAGGGGGAAGCAGGCAAATGCAGCCAAAACAGGGGTTTTTCTTGCCAAAGGAGACCGGTCGAGGAAAAGGATGTGGGGAATATAAGCAGCCACAGGGGGGAACTTGGAGAATAGTAACCAATGGCCTGTGCATTAATGGCCTGTTCTATTTTGGCCAATGAGTCTTTTGCCTCCTTGGTTAGCCTGCGTGGGGAGGTAGGGTCTGAGTCACCACGCAGGATGTCAAACAGAGGTTTTAATTCTCCGGTGGTTAATTTTAAGTATGGACGGAGCCAATTGATGTCCCCCAGGAGGCGCTGGAAATCGTTAAGTGTCTGAAGGGAATGCCTCCTCAGGTGGACCTTTTGGGAGAGGACTTTATTTGGGAGCAATTCAAAACCCAAGAATAAATGAAGGGGATGAAGTTGAATTTTTTTTTGGAGCGATCTGGAGTCCCAGAGACTGAAGGTCATTGACCAGTTCTTGGCCAACGGAGTATAATTGGTCTTTATTTGGCCCTGCAAGGAGAATGTCATCCATATAATGGGTAATATATAAATTTGGATAAGATGACCTGAAGGAGTTGATGGCCTGAGCCACATACTTCTGACAGAGGGTAGGGCTATTGGCCATGCCCTGGGGAAGGACTCTCCACTGAAAGTGGGGAGAAGGTCCTATGCAATTAACTACAGGAAGGCTACATGCAAACAAAGCGTTTACAATCTTCTGGATGGAGAGGGATGGAGAAAAAACTGTCTTTTAGATCAATGACCATTTTGACATATCCTCTGGGGATGGCCACCAGGGAGGGAAGACCGTCTTGTTGACTGCCCTCAAGTCTTGTAAAAGTCGCCATTTGCCATTTCGTTTTTGAATGACAAAAATGGGTGTATTCCAGGGCGAGGTAGAAGGCTCAATGTGTCTGGCCACCAATTGTTCCTGCACTAACTCTATAACTGCGGGCAATTTTTTAGTAGGGAGGGGCCATTGGTCAATCTAGACAGGGGAATCATCTATCCAGGTAATTTTATCTGCCTGGGTGCAGGGGGAGCAATGGCCCTTACGAAAAATTGGAATCATATCCTAGCCCAGCACGGTCTGATTTGGGGGTAGCTGTTATTGTGGCAGGCGATCCCTGACCATTCTTTCCCAATCCTTGTCCGGGGAGGTAGCCTTGGGACAACATTTGTTGGGCGACAGCTTCGTTAGGGCTACACATAAAGACTTTCATTTGTGAGAGGATATCTCTCCCCAAGAGATTGACAGGCAGCCCAGGGACAATGAAGGGCTGAGTGGAGCCAGAATTGCCTTCCCCATCCTCCCAGGTCAATAACTGTGAACTTTGGAGGGTATTTGTAGATTGCCCAATTCCCTGCAGATGTGTAAGGAGGGTTGTAGGGGCCAGGAGGGAGGCCAGACGTTTTGAGAAATAACGATGGAATCAGCCCTAGAATCAAGAATACCCTTGAAGGGTTTGCCATTCAGTTTGATGGAGAGAGTGGGACGCTCTCTGGTAATTTCTTGAATCCAATAGATAGCTGAGGAACCTGGCTGAGTGGAGCCACGGCGCTGTCCAACAGCTGGAGATGCGCTGTCCAGCAGCAATGGAAGGGCCTGTGCCACTCGATGCCCCTGGGCTATGGACACAGGGCCATAGGGAGCACTGGCCAGGAACTTAATTTCACCAGTGTAATCAGTATCTACAAGGGAAGGATGGATGGAGAGGCCCCTCAAGGTAGATGAAGCACACCCCAGAATTAAGAAGAAGGTATTTGGGGGCAGAGGGCCGAAGACTCCCATATGGAGGATTTGAACACCATCCTCAGGTGTTAATATTGAGTTGGTGGAGGCACACAGATCCAACCCTGCGCTTCCTGGGGTTGCTCTGCAGAGGGAAGGGGCTGAGGCGGCTGCCGGCTGCTCCCCGTGGCCAGGAGGAATGGAATGGGTTGAGGGGCCCGGGACTGGCCTCTCAGTCCATTTCCCAGAAGGTGAGGCAAGGGGTTTCCAGAGCTGTCAGTATTGGAGTGGCAGGTATTTGCCCAGTGTTTGCCACGCCGGCAGCGAGGGCACAATGAATTAGCTACAGCAGGTCAGTTAAGCCCTGCAGGAGGCAACACTGCCTGTGGGACAGATGGACATTGACCGGGAAAATGTCCTGATTGGCCACACTTGAAACACCCTCTAGAGTGGCCTGTCTGCTGAAGGGCCTCGTCAACTGCCAGGTGGACTGCCTGAGACACTTTATGAGTGAATGGATCCACCTCGTTGCAGAGGCGGATCATTTCATTAAGGCTCTTATCTTTGACCTTGCCGAGGAGCACTGCCTTACAAGCTGTTTGCATTTTCATAGGCTAGTTGTTTAATAAGCTTGTTATCTGAATCTTCATGCCCCAAGGTTCTTTCAGAGGCCTCAAGGAGGCGGCTCACAAATTCACCACATTCTTCCTGACTACCTTGGATAACTTTAGTCAGTGGCGTGATCACTGATCCCTTTGAGGGGATCGCTCGCCAGGCGCCAAGGGCAGCATTGGCAGTTTGTGCTAAAAGGCCCAAGGAGAACCGCTGTTGCTGGGTCTCAGAGGAATATTTGCCTTGGCCACTGAGCTTATCAAGGGTCCAGGCGCCAGAGGGGGACCTTGGGGACTTGGCATTGGCGGCGGCCAAGGTCTGACAAGGAAGTCAGCCTTCCAGGAGAGGAACTGTCCTCGAGTCAGGACTGACCGAACCACCCTCAGCCATTCCCCAGAGGTCAGGTGTCCGCCTCCGGGCATAGCCTCGAGGAGGGACAGGGTGAAGGGAGATTTGGGACCATAGGTGCGGACTGCAGAGTTCAATTCCTTAAGGGTCTTAAACCTTAATCTGCAGAATTCAGTTGCCTCACCTACGGTGGCCGCAGCCGAGGGCGCCTCGCCCTCACTTTCACTTTTGTTTCCCCTGTCAGGCTCTTCCTCACTAGAACAATATGGAGGGTTGGCGCTGGCAGGCTCTGAAACCCCAGAGGCAGCAGCAGGCTCCAAGAAGGAGGTGCCAAACCAGCCATGTGTGGAAGGGGTCCAGTGGAATGGTGGCAAAGGACAGGCGGACCCAGGGGCTGCAATAGGGCGGGTGGAGGAATCAGCTGCCTGCCTGCCAGCTCGGATCATGACAGGGAAGCCCAAGTTGGGAGATAGAGGGGTGAGG
>JADRCD010219134.1:0-13795 GCA_019843815.1 Montemys delectorum
GCTGCTGGAAAGTGAGGAGAAGGTAAATGAAGAGCTATATACATAGATATCCAAGCCTGTGTCTAGACAAAACCCTCATGCCTATCATGTAGCCAGTGCAGAGGCCAAAGGAAGGTGTGTGCCTAGTTTCCCTCACCAAGGCATGGAGGCAAGACACACGAGAAAACAGGCAATGAAGAAGAGAGGAGTTGACTATGTGGGTCCCCAGAGATCTGCAAAGACAGGCCACATGGATCTTCATTGGCATGGGGAGGTAAGTCATCAAATGGAGATCACTGTAAAGCAGAACCAGGGCATTGAGCGGGGGCCCATGAGGTTGCACTAATTACATTATACTCAGGTCTCGCTGGATGTCCCTGAGATCCTGGCAGTAACACTAAGCTAAGAAGAGTTGCTGTGGGTTACCTAACATCATGGAGACTCCCCTGGACATGCAGGGAAATGCATGGAAACAGGTTTAGTAGAGTCCTACACTGAAGTTTGGAAGAGAGGCCAAATGTTTGCAGAGCCCTGAAGACTTGGCTTACCACTAGGCTTACGTGTCGGTATGCTTGCAAGTGTGGTGTCCATATGTATTGAAAACATGCTAGAGAGCTTCCAGAGGGACTATCAGTTTTGTCTCCTGAGGAGAGTGACCTAAGAAGGGGTTAAGACAGTTCTTTATACCTGCTGGAAGCACTTAAACAACTTTGGTGCACCAGAGTTCTCCACGTCTCTAGTTGTTTCAAAGGGCAGCAGAAGACCAATAATTGGTATATTAGTCAGGGTTCTCTAGAGTCACAGAACTTATGGAATGTCTGTATATATTAAGGGAATTTATTGTGCTGACTTACAGTCTGTAGCCCAACTAACCTAACAATGGGCGACTGGGAATGGGAAGTGCAAGAAGCTAGCAGTTGCTCAGTCCCAGGAGGCTAGTTGTTTCAGCTGCTCTTCTGTAGAAGCAGGAATCCTGAAGAAGTAAATTCCAACAGATGTGCTGGCAAGTAAGTGCAAGCAGGTGAAGAAGAGCGAATCTTCGTTCTCCCAATGTCCTTGTGTAGGCCTCCAGCAGCTGTGGCCCAGATTAAAGGTGTATACTACCACACCTGGCTCTGGAACTTGCTTTGTCCCAGGCTGGCCTCGAACTCGGAGACCTGCCTGCTTCAGTCTCCTGGGATTAAATGTATGTACTACCTCGCTTGGGCCTAAGCTTTTCATGGCCACTATGCTTCAAGATTTCCATGTTAAGATCCAGGTCAGAAGCTTGGGTCTTCCAGCCTCAAGAGCTGGATCACAGGTGTGCCTTCTATTTCTGGATTAGTTCATTCCAGATGTAGTCAAGTTGAGCTACTCCTCCATGGGTTAGTTTTATTAGGGGGTGTCTACAGTTTCTACTAGAGATTAAGAGTGGGGCCTCAGAGAGGTAGTTTCATCCTAAATCAGTTCCTCAGTAGCTATCGTGGTTGAATGTGTTATTTGCCCCTTTTTTTTTTACCTTAGTCTTTTGCCCTTCACCTTTTCCCTGTCTCTAAATGGAAGCAATTACAGTGGCTTATCTAGAGGCTTTAGGTTAATACTTGAATAGCCACATAGCAGTGTCTGGAGTTCTGTCATTTAGTGTCATGGGAAAGGCCTGAATGGAGTCTAGTAGTTTCAGTTCAACTATACTATTTAGTGTCCCACAGTGTACAAGATGCAGAAACCATGAGTTAACTGGCTACTAAAACTAATAGTAGAGAGATTGAAAGAACCAAATTTCAGTTATTAATAAAAGATGTCATTCGTGTACCTATGGCGGTGTGTGCCTATAATCAAGCACTCTGGTGGCAGAGTCAGGAGGATCCAGAGTTTCAAGCCAACCTAGGCTACATAGTGAGTTTCAAGTCAGCCACAGCAAAGCAATGGGACTGGCATTTTTATTTTTAAATTCTTGTTTAATTTCATAAAATAGATCTTTTAGAGTTTCACACAGTCATTTTCACTCCCTCCCCAAGACTCTTGGCAGGTACACACCTCCTTCCCTACACCAAAGTCCAGTTCATACTATCCATATATTCTTGGGTGTGTAGCCATCCACTGGAGTGTGGTTGACTTACCAGTGACTACAGAAAGAGAAGAAAATGCACTCTCCCTCTCCCAGGAGCTGTCAGTTGTCAATAGCTCCTTGGTTAAAAATGGGATTCAATGCAGGGCAGAGGTGGCGCACGCCTTTAATCCCAGCACTTGGGAGGCAGAGGCAGGTGGATTTCTGAGTTTGAGGCCAGCCTGGTCTGCAGAGTGAGTTCCCGGACAGCCAGGGCTATACAGAGAAACCCTGTCTCCAAAAACAAAAACAAACCAACCAACAAACGAACAAACAAAAATGGGATTCAATGCATGCCCACCCCACCTTTTCATGCTGGGATTGGGTCTGCCTTGACCTTGCACAGGTCTTCTGCATGCTATCACAATCTCTCTTGAGTTTATTGTGTAGCTGACCTGCTGTGGTCCCAAGACATCTTGTCATCTACTTTCTTTGGCTCGTATATCCTTTCTACCCACTCTTGTACAATAATCCCTGACCTTGGAAGGAGGGTATGTGATATGGATGACCTGTTTAGGGCTGAGAATTACATAGTCTGTCTCTGCACTTTTACTGTCTGCTGCAAGATTCTATGATGAGACCAGCTCTTAAAGGTCTGGAAATGTAAATTCAGTGATTAAATACTTATCTGGCATATGCAAGGCCCTGGTTTTGAACCCTAGAAACACACACACACACACACACACACACACAGTTATTACCACTTTTCAAACATCTACCCTATTATAACTTTTTAAATATAGTCTGGAGACACAAGCCCCTGATTTGATGTTGTTATTTCATTGGCAAAATACAAAAGCTCACTAATTCTATAATATGAAATTAAACTTCGCTATATAATTTGGGCATTCTAAATCTCTAATTTTGGAAGTCAAAGGATACAAACCAATCACTGTAAGATATAAGATTCTATGATATTTTTAGGGCTCAAATCAATATATGGACAATAATTTGTGGGAACAAAGCATAAGTTATTTAGAAATACCTAGAACAATTCAGAAGAGCGGGGCCATCTGAGCTGGGTGTCAGGGGAATAGGATTGTCTAGCCACTCAGGGTCGAGAGGGATGAGGGCATTGTCTTAGCACCGCTATGCTCTTATAATAGCACATTATAGACAGGCTTATGATAATAGGCTGAAGTTTTTCAGCTCATGGTTCCTGGGACTGCAGAGTCCTGTGGTAAAAGAGAGAAAGGCAAATTTGTGGGGTTAGCGAGGATTCATTCTTTTATGAGGAACGTACTCCAATAAGGCACCTATTTCCTCCATAGCTCCATATCCTTATCCAGAGGGAAGAGTTGTGTGGACCTAAACACATCTTAAAGGTTTCACCTCTCAATTTGGATCTTAGAAATCTGAAGTCTAGTCTCTGAAATCAGGTGTGAGTAGAGGCAAATTTATCTAATTAGAGACTTTATGTTTGGTTCTCTTGATACTATATTTTTCCTTCTCTTCATTTCTTCCTCACCATACTTTTTTGTCTTTTCTATTTATGGTTTACATTATAGCTTAAAATAATATTTTTTGGGCTGGGTATGATGGCACATGATTTTTAATCCTAGCACTTGGGAGTCAGAGGCAGGTGAGGTTTTATGAGTTTCAGGCCTGCTTAGTCTACATAGAGTTCCAGGGTAGTCAAGGGCTACATAGTAAGACTCTATCTCAAGCACACACTAATAACATTTTGGGTAAAATAATTACAGGGTTTTTTTTTCCTTTGAATTTGTCTATACATTTTCCTCTAGCTACCACAGTAGCTGCATACTATAAATGCTTCTGTTGTTTAACTCTGGATATTTTCTGTCGTTTTAAAAACAAAATCCCAATTGTCTAATTTCACCAAATGAAGACTTAGGAGCCAGACGCTGTGAAAGTCTACTAGCTCAGAGAAGCTGTAAAAGCAGACAGCTGACCTTCCTTCTCAACCAGTATTCCAGAAGGAAATACCCAGTTCACACTGTCTTAAATACCCTAATTAAACTGAATGTCCCTCCTTTCTACTTCCTGTTCATTTCTCTATCCCTCCTCTATACCACTCTCTATGGTATTTTCCTATGTTCATCCCTTGTCACCTGGTTGCTTGCTTTGCCTCTTGACCTATGGTTGACTTTATTTAATCTTTTTTACAACAAACAGGAAGCTCTTGGATTAAAGGTATGTGCTAGGGCTGAGCCTCACCACAAGTAGAGACAGGTTTTCCCAGTATACAATCTTGGTTCACAGTGTTATCAAGTATCCTGCAACATTTCCCCCTTTTTGTCTGAATAAAGATAAAAGAGTCTTTCTCTAACATCAATAAACTATATACTACCTGGTAAGAATTACATTCCCAATGTCCAGTCCATTTGTATTTATCAACTTTTTTTTAGACTTTTAAACATTTTCTTAAATCCTAAACAACTTAATTGTGAGACTATAACTAACTAGTCTTCAACCCCATCAAGACTTGAGAAGAATAAATATTCCCTGAGTAAATAGGAAGTGCAGAGCAAGCAGTTTCCAAAACTATAGGAATGACAGATACTGCTGGCTACCTGGACAGTCACCCAAGCTTCCTCTGCCATGCTTGAGCACGTCTTTGGCCTTCTGGCCCAGAATATCTGACATATTTTTCTGTGAAGCAGGAATTTTGAAGGACTTGTCTGCCTTGTCCTGGCAGAGTTCAGCAGTCGATTTTCTTTATGTCCTGCTTGTCCACAGCTTGGATAGCATACTGTTAGCAGTTGAGGCAAAGGCAGGTTCTTTTTTTCCCCCCCTTGTGGCTAGCATTGCTACCTTTGAAGCAAACTTCATATGGAGGTTCTTGGATGTCCATCATCTTTGAGGTAGTATAGGGCTGCTGCTAGGAGCTGACATATCTCATATTCAAAAAAGCCTTAAATTAACGAAACATCTTTAAATGCCATATTCTGTAGATCATTGAGGGTTCTGAAGACCATTTGTCTATAGTGTATCTGAATAGGCAAATGTTGATTGTTTATGAATATTTACTACCAGTCCAACCTTGGAAACATAATTCTGTAATAAATTAGACTAGGATCTAACATGACCACAAGTTTGACTGTTTATTAACTTATATTTCTTAACTATCCTAAACAGATTGTAATAACAGTTTTTAAAAGGACTAGAACCTAACATTGCATTTTAAAGAATTATATAGGTACAATAAATTAAAAGGAGTCAATATATGGTATGTTGTAACAAATATAACTTTAAGTTTGTATCAGTATGCAAAATTCTATACCAGTGTAACCAAATATAGCCTTAATTTTGCATCAGTATACAAAAATCTATACCAGTATAACCAAACACAACCTCAATTCTGTATCAATATACAAAGATCCATACTAATGTAAAATTTTTGGCAAGTAGTCACTCTATAGCTTAAGGGTAGATTCAGTAATCTACCCTTTATTTCTGTTATCCCTATATCATTCCTATACCCCCTTTTGTCTAAATAGAAAGGAGTGATTGTAACTCTAACACAGTAAAACTTTACAATAATGAAGCTATTTCTGCCAACCTTTCCACAATGTCTAGTTTGGTTGTATTTGGAAATCTTAGAATTAAATATTTTTGAGTTCAAAGTTTTGTAAGCTAGCCATCTCAGTCTCCTATGAACAGAGTAATTTGAATAACCTGAACAGTTTGTTGTATGAAGCTGAACTTTGGGTGGTGGTTATCAGCTTAGTGGCAATCTGGCTAAGCAGAACACTGCAGCCAACCCACAGGTGTCCACTGTTTGCCCAGAACCTGATGGCAGAGGATGCATGGGGCAGTTTTGCCCAGTGATAGCGTTACCACAATCTAGGTGGATTTATTGTTACAGGGGCCCCATCATCTTCTTGGAGATTTCAAAGGTTACTGTTAAAAATAACAGGAAACTTAAACATTTTAAATATCATATTCATACAGATCTCAGAAAGGTTTGAGGATCACAATCTATTTAAAGTCCATCCCAAGTACACAAACTTCATTCCTAGTCACCTGCTCCAGACTCAAACCTGAAAATATGTACAGGAAGCTAGATGAAACTTATTTCTAGAATTAGTTAGTACTCTGCTTGACTGCTAGTATCATGACAGGTGCCAGGGTCCAGCCTTGACACAGCATCACAGTTCTCAACTGGAAGCAGGGATATCTGGAAAGGCGCATAATAAATATACACAGACTACTTTTTGGGTACAAGCTGACAGGCAATTTTTCAAGGCTTAAAGTTTCACATTCTTCTCTCTCATTTTCTGCTCTCTTTTTCTCTTGCTCATTCACTCGCAGCTTGAGGCTGCACACACTCTGCATTCTTCTGCGCACTCTGCTTTTCTCCGGTGCATTTTTCTTTTCTTGAAGTCTCACACTCATACACACCTCTGTGCATTCCCCTTTCACTATCACACACACTCTTCACACACACCACATGCACCCTCCTTTCACTCACACACACATACTCTCCATACGCGCCTCATATTCTCTCTTCACTCACTCTTCACGTGCCCTTCTCATGCTCACTTGCCTTTTTCTTGCCCCAGTCTTTTATTGTTACTCCAAAAGCAGGTAAAAAAAAGGCATTGTAGAATCATTACCAAATCAAATTCAAAAGAATAACCATATCCCACAAAAAATCAAGAATTAAAATTGTTCCCCAAAGTTTCAAGCTTCCCTATTTCCAGGCCTATAGCCAAAATAAGAATAATTGCAAACTTATTGTTTAAACTTTAACTTATTATACTTCAGAGCTCAGAGTTCCAAGGCCAGCTACTTGCATTTTCTTGTGAAGCTCTAATGATAAATGACATGGGCAAAGCTGCCAGGCAGTGGCCAGAAAAAAATCAAGTTAACCTTTAACGCAATAGTTTCTCTAGCTTTCTGCATCTGCACATTGCATATAACAACTCTCCTAAGAGTCCCAATGTTTTGACTTAGTTTTCACTAATATGAGATTTTACATATTCTATACTTGCTTATCCAGGAACCAGTCTCAAATGTTGTGCAACTTATTTCACAACTTCAATAGTTTTTTTTTCCTTTCTTGGGGTCCCAATGTTAGTTCTATTTCATTTTCTAATAATATCTTCAAACTTTCTTTGCAAGTCAAGCATTAATCTGGAACTACCATTGTGCAGTTATTACATTGTTTACAAGATGAGAACACACAGCATGCACCTGGGCCATTAGGACTGTGCTGTGCTGTGCCCCATGCCTCAATTTTTTAATCGTTTAAGTATCATTACATCAAGGAACATCTAGTTTTATAGAGTTCACCAGAGAAGAAGGAGAAAGAAGTAAGAAAGTCAGATATAATAGAATAATTATGCACACCAAGGCCAACTGAAAAACAGTCATGCACAAATGAAATCTATACAGCCGTTGTCCAGGGCTAAGGTTAGGGGAAATGGGAACAATTGTTAATACAAAGAGCTGCCCTAGGCTACTGAGATGTCTCCATCCCGGCCTACTGCAGGCAGTCCCTGTCATTGTATGCTGTCCCCAGCAGACAAGAAGTTTATATATAGATTATAACCTTATACATTTTGAGATAACATTTATACCTTAAGAAAACTTTTAGTGGATCAAATGAAAACCAAAATATGATAAGATTATTGGCAATAGATTAGTCCTGTTTGTTTTGTTTTGTTTGTTTTCCACTTTCTCATACCAAGTGGCTCTTTAATATGAGACAGAGATTTTGGATTTTCCTTTAACAAGCATGTGTGGGTTTAAAGAAGGGGAGAACCATGCTCCAACTCCAAAGCCAGTTTTAATTTTTAATTGAATTGGGACCACATAAGAATTTATAGAAGACAGCAGACACAAGCTGGAAGTGGGCAATACCCCTTGGCCAATTTATTCTTTTTCTTGGGACATATTCTCTTGATGATCTGTCCTCTTTCTTTAGATGTTCAGTGGACTCTGGATTTCTTAGTTGGATGCTTTTATTTTCCTGGGATAAAGGGAAAACCTTGCCCCAGTCCTAAATGAGGGGTCCCTGATCAAATGAAATGCATTTGTTAATCTTTGTAAGTTAGTTTGGACTGGATGATCAACCTACTGATGAACTATCACTTCTTTTTCAGGAGATCTCTCTGGTTTGAATCTAATCTTATCAATTTCGATGGTTTCCACAGCTTTTCTTCTCTTGTGGAAACAAAGGCAAAACCTTATGTTTAAAATAACATTGATCCTGGTTTCCATTCTGAGGTCAACACATCTTTAAAATATACAGGCTGATTTAATTCAGCAGTTTTTTTTCCTACTATCCAATGTTTTTCCACAGCTGTTGTTCCTTTCTCAGAAACATTTAAAAATTTAAAGTTAATAAAGCAGTATGTAATCTATCTCTGGGGGTCTTCACTATGCCTTTCTGCTTATTAAGCATATCTTTTAAAGTGTGATTAGATCTTTCTATAACTGCTTGTCCTATAGGATTGCATGTTATACCTGTAATATACTTTATATTGTGATATGCAAAAAGTTGTTTCATTTTACTAGAGGAATTTGCTGGAGCGTTGTAGTCTTAATTTGTACAGGCATCTCCATAATAACCGTAACATGTGATAAATGTGTAATTACAGAATCAGCCTTCTCAGAACTTAAATATATATCGATGGTATAGTGTACATAGTTTAATTTCCCACACTCTATAAAATGAAAAACAGCTATTTGTCAGATTTTGTTTGGGGTGTCATTTGGATCACTTCCTGCAGTGGAGTTTGGTTATACAAAAACCAAGTAGGACATTTCCTTATAATTTTCTTGGCTTGTCACGTGATAGAAAAATCTTTCTTTAAACCTTGGCTGTTCACATGGTGTTTCTTATGAAATTCTGAGGCTTCTAGCACATTTCCTATTAATAGCTGTCCAATTTCAACTAGATAGCCTGGTAAACCAATATGGAATGTGATATGTATTATATACAATGGATGATTTCTATTTCTGATTACTTTTGTTGAATAAGTAGTGAAGTTAATTCTGAATCATCTGGAATAAGTTTAGCAGTTTCAATATGTAAAACAACTCTTTCTGCATACTGAAAGTTAGTAACTATTAAGAGATTCAGGAAAATCTTATAAAACCATAAAAATGGCATATAACTTTTATTTTTGAACTGAAACATAAGAGCTCTACACCACTTATTTTTTTCTGATTTATAACCTGCCCTTCCTAATTTATTTGGATCAGTATAGAATGTAGCAGCTTCAGAAATTACTATACTAGTTCTTTTTAAAAACTGAAGTTTCTTGCTTTGTGAATATTTGTTATTAATCTCTCCCCCAAAATTACCACAGGCTTTTGCTGATGTTCATTTTCTGCCCATAATGAGTCAATTTCAACATTAGTAAAGGGTACCACAATCTCCACTGGGTCTATTCCTGCTAATTGGCCAAGACTCATTTTCCCTTTCAGAATCATTCAGAAACCTTTTCTACATAGATCTTTAGTTTTTTATTCTGTTTGTGTGCTAAAAATATCCACTCTAACATATTATCTTCTCTCTGCATAAGAATTCCTTTAGGAGTGTTGGGGTTCAGGAATCACCACACAAACCATATAAATACCTGAGCTTAATTTCACCTTTAGAACAAAATGGAGACTGAATACAAAATGGCTACAGTTCTGTTAAAAGGAACAGGCCTCAACAGGGAGAATGAGTAGAGGACAGAATACTCAAAGTACAATATAGCTTTGGATCCAACCAGTCCACATGTACATACTGTAATTTCTTTTCTGTCAGAGCCAATTTTTTTTTCTTATTCTCAGCTGATTTTCTTGACTATTTAAGTTCTTATCAGTTGGGCAGTGGTGGCACATGCCTTTAATCCCAGCACTTGGGAGGCAGAGGCAGGTGGATTTCTGAATTTGAGGCCAGCCTGATCTAGAGAGTGAGTTCCAGGACAGCCAGGGGGCTACACAGAGAAACCCTGCCTCAAAAAACCAAAACAACAACAACAACAACAACACAACGACAACAACAAAAAACCAAAACCAAAACCAAAACCAAAACCAACAAAAAAATTTAAGTTCTTATCACCTTGTAAGGTTTAAAATAAATCACTTATTAAGTACTTAATCCAGTTGTGGATCATAGCCAGTTAATATCTTTGGGTAGTATTTTTTTTATTTTTTTATTTTTTTATTTTATTGAGACAGGGTTTCTCTGTGTAGCTCTGGCTATCCTGGAACTCACTCTGTAGACCAGGCTGGCCTTGAACTCAGAAACCCACCTGCCTCTGCCTCCCAAGTGCCGAAATTCTTTAAGAGTTTGTAATTGATAGGTCCTGATTTGTACTTTCTGTGGTAGAATTTTCTGTAAACTGATCTTATATTCTAGATAGTTGATAGAATCTCCTCTTTGTATTTTTTTTTCAGTAGCAATTTATAATCACCAGCAAGGCAAATTCTCTTTACTTATCAAACATTTTTGCTAAGGTATCTATCTACATCTGAATCAGGCAGTAAGATATTATCTCTATAATGGTAAATTTAACATTAGGAAACTTTTTATGGTTATTTCTAACAGCTGTTGTACAAAATATTGACAAAGAATGATTAAATCAAATTTGATGTGGAGGCCTGTGGGAGGCCCCATAGGGTGTTTCCTGATGGCAAAGGGTTACCTTGTTTATCCCTTTTGGTTTGCATTCATTAGTCCAATGCCTGCCTCTGCCACACCTTTTGCATACTCCATAAGGCTGGGACCTCCTTTTTGGATTATCACTAGAAGAAACATTATTTCTGGGAATACTTTGCCTACAATCCCTTTTCAAAAAAGCTTGTTTAACACAATTAAAACATCTGCCATTTAATTTTCTTAAGACTTTTTTCCTATCAGAGTAGCATCATAAATGTGAGACCTAATATCAGCCAGATTTTTAATCTCTTGATCTTTTAGTGCTGATCTTGCCTTTAAAGATCTAATCATCCATTTACATTCCAAATTAGCATTTTTAAAAGCTAAAAATTCTATTAGTATTTTTCTGATTTCTGAATCTGATATTATTCTGTTTACAACAGAAGTCAATCTTTGCAAGAAATAATTGAAGGCTTCCTTTGGGCCTTGTATAATTTTAGTAAATGTCTCAAACCTCTTTCCTGACTCTTCAACTTTATCCCTAGCATTTAAAACTGCTAAATGATGTAGTGCCAAGGTATGATCATCAAATTCAAGCTGCCTTTGTAATACAGCATATTGACCTTCACCTAGTAACTGATCTTGGGAAAAATTAATACCTCTAGCCTGATTTTGTTGTTCTGTGACCCTAGCTTCCTCTTTCCAACATGTTTGCTATTGTAACTGAGGATCAGCTTCCAATATTGCTGTTGCCAAATTTTTTCCAGTCTTGAGGGATAATTCTGTTCTGAGTTTACCATAAATTCAATATCTGCTTCATATAGGATGAATGCCTACCATATGAAATGATCACTTCCTTAAATCTCCTCAAATCTAATATGTCTATAGGATTCCGTGTAATTTGTTCATCACCTTGGCGGTGCCTATCATCTGCTGGTAGGTCTTGTATAGTAATTGGATAAACTAAGGTTGGTTTTCTAACAACCTTGGGCAGCCCCTCTTCATTTTCATCATGCACAGTAGGTTCTGGTCTAAATTTCTCTGTCTGTGTATGAATGTTTTTCCTATTTTCATTTATGAGTCTCTCTAAAGCTTGTATCTTATTAATCTACTTTTCATGGTTTTATTTTTCTTGTATCTCTAAAGCTTTTTCCTTTGAGTGGTTACAAAAAGCCACTATGGCTATTAAAAATAAAATATGAAATACCAAAATGATAATAATCATAGTTGGTATTGAGCAAATTTTAGTCAAGTCATTTAGTCTTTTTTTTTCTGCTTATATTTTCAAGCCATCTAAAGTAGCACCACAGAATCCTAGTGTCTTGTTTTATGGTCTTTCCCATCCTTAACTCTCTTCTTGACTTCTCAGGTGACTTACTAAATCTGACGTTTGTCCTCAGCTGGAGTAATTTCTTTGTCTGTGAGGTCATGCCATAAGTTGTAGCACCAAATGTTGTTTTGTTTTTAAAATAAAATCCCAGTTGTTAGATTTACCAAATGAAGACCCAGGAGCCAGATGCTGGGATGAAAGCCGACTAGCTCAGAGAAGCTGGGAAAGCACCCAGCTGGCCTTCCTCCTCAGCCAACATCTTGGAAGGGAAGGTCCGATTCTCCTTCTACATTTCCTGTTCATGTCTCTATCCCTCCTCCTCACTTGCTCTCACTCTATGGTATTTTTCTAAGTTCACTCCCTGTTAGCTGGTTGCTTACTCTGCCTCTTGACCTATGGTTGACTTTATTTATTCTTGTTTACAATAAACAGAAAGCTCTTGGATTAAAGGTGTATGCTAGGGCGAGCCACATCACAACTAGAGACAAGTTTTTCCAGTATACGATCTTGAGGTTCACCGTGTAATCAAATATTCTACGGCAATTTCTTCATTCTCATAGCATTTTTTTTTTTTTTTTTGCCTTTGAATTATAGTGGGATAGACAATAGAAGAAATAGGTAGGAAGAGAGTACACTGTAACTCGTCTGTGTATATTCTGGTTGCCTAACAATTAAGAGATCTCATGGAAGGCTCTGCCTCACTCTGTGGATGGTTCCACCCCACCCTGTGGTTCCACTAGGCCTCCTAGGACTCTATTATATTCTGACTGCACAGTTCTGTTGGGCCTTGCCTTCCTGAAAGTCTTCTGTGCTGCCTCTGCCCATGCCCTGGCCCCAGGCTGCTATCATATCTTTTAAAAATCCAGGCAGAGGAAGTCATGCCCCACTGCTCTTACATCCTGTATCTACAGAGCTGGCACCATGTGACCACTGCCACAGCTTGTCTCCTGGTGATTTTAGGAGGATGGGTCAAGCTGCTCCAGAGAGGAGTGGTTGAGCCAGCAGGAAGCTGTGAAGAATGTGGGGTGTGAAGGTTTATCTTAGCCCTTGGCAACAAGCCCCAAGATCTGGCTGCTCTTCTGATTATTTTTCTCTCTCAAGCTTGGCATTCTGGGTGTGAAATGGGAGAGACCTCAATAGACGTTTCCAAGGGTCCTTTGGGGTCATTCTCCCATTGTCCTGTGTGAATAGACTCAGACCTGTCTATACTAATCTTATCAAATGATTACTTAGCCACACCTGCATTTTTCTTTCATGCAAATGCTTTTAATTTTCTGCAGGGTTCAGGCAGAGAATCCTTCAGATCCCTAAGTTCTGTTTTATATGATTTATAGATTCCACTTTACAATCACATCTTTCTACTCACAATCTAGTGTAGACAGTTAAGCCACACAGTATCCTGAGTGCTTTGTGACCAAGCTTCTTCCACCATATATCCTCTTTCCTCCTATTCTGTGAAGTTTTAGGGCACTGACAGTTCAGCCATGTTGTTAGCCACTTTATTACTAGGATGGTCTTTACTCTAGTTTCTTTCTTTCTTTTTTTTTTTTCTTTTCGAGAAAGGGTTTCTCTGTGTAGCCCTGGCTGTCCTGGAACTCACTCTGTAGACCAGGCTGGCCTTGAACTCAGAAATCCGCCTGCCTCTGCCTCCCAAGTTCTGGTATTAAAGGTGTGTGCCACCACTGCCGGCTTTTACTCTGGTTTCTCTAGTTTCTAACACCACTTGTGTAATCTATATGAAAGTCCAGACTTCCCTACAGTTCTCTTTTCTTTTCTTTCTTTCTTTCTTTCTTTCTTTCTTTCTTTCTTTCTTTCTTTCTTTCTTTCTTTCTCT
>JADRCD010219134.1:14195-26449 GCA_019843815.1 Montemys delectorum
TTGTTGTTGTTGTTGATGATGATGTTTTGTGGTTTTGTTGGGTTTTTTTTACTCTTTTCTTTTTCTTTCTTTCTCTCTCTTTTTTCCCCTACAGTTCTAATGTGAGCCCTTACCTGAATCTTTGTTCATCTTAACTTTTCCTAGCTTGCACATGCAGATTTTTTTTCTAGCCTCTCCTCTCTAGCCAGTTCTAAAGGTAATTCCACATTTTCAGGTATTTGTTACAGTACTAGACCCACTTATGAAGATTAGATCATTCTTACTCTGTGTTGTGCTGCTTTAACCAAATTCTGTAGCCTGGCTACTGTGTAATGAATAGACATTCACTTAGACCGTGGTTCTGGAGGATGTGAAATCCAGGATGAGGCCTTCTCGCTGTTCCATGTTTGGACAGATGGAGGCAGAAGAAGGGGCAGAGAGTGGAAGTAGGGGAGAGGGTGAGAAGCCAAATTTGTCTTATTATAATGGCTCCATTTCCATCTTACAGAATCCATTTCTGTGGTTAAAAAAAAAAAAAAAACCACTAATCCACTCATGGAGGCAGAACTCTCTGTCCAAAGTACTGAGAAACGAACGCTAGGCAGGTTTTCTACTACTGAGGCCTACACATCTCTTATAGGTCTCATCTACCAGTACCACCAAGTTTCAGATCAAGTTTGCAATGCATGAATGTTAGGGCTCACATTTAAACCCTATGAGGTGTCCTAGTGCAGAAAAACCTGGGCAAATAGGGAGGTGGGATATAGACTATGCTGTGGGAAGGAACTGGGCTCTCTTAGTGTGCTTGGGGACACTCGCAGTATATCTTAGTTTCTTTTCTAGTTGACACGGCAAATACCTAACAAGCAATTTAAGAGAGGGAGGGTTTTTGTTTGTTTGTTTTGGTTCACAGTTTGAGGGTACAGCCCATCATGGCGGGAAAAGCATGCTAGCCAGGGTGAGAGGTGGCGGCGGGTCACACTGCATTCACATCAGGGAAGCAGAGAACCCTCTGCTGGTGCCCAGCTGACTTCCTCCCTTAGAGTCCATCTTGGCCACAGCCAGCTAGAGGAACTGTGATGCCTTTGCAGTGGTTGATCTTCCCACCCCAATTAAACCTAATCTGACATCCCTTAGGTGATTCTAGATCCTGACAGGTTGACTGTCGATCATCACGCATGCATCTTATGTATCTGCAGGGCATCAGGCCTGAATTTGTAGGTTCCCGGTTGGGCAATGCCAACATCAGTGATCACAAGAGTAGCTTCTAAGATGTAGTGTTCTAAGCCAGACCGAGGCTTTCTGTTCCCTTTCTCAAGGAGAGGTGGAGACGGGAAATGGTAAGGGAGTAGGATGCAGAGGTTTAGCTTTGGAGGAAAGCCTGAGGCAAGGACAGCCTAAGAGAAGGATGATGCAGCCGCTGATGTTTACTTTAAGGGAAGCGTGTTTATTGGTCAGAGATAGAACTAGGAAAAGCAAAGAGCTGTGGCTTTGGCTGTACCAGATTCTTGGAAAATGATAGACAGGGATTTCTCATCTAGGTGGTAAAATTTGGAGAGAAAAGTGGTGGGTGAGTCTGAAGGTGTTAGAAGGGTGAGTAGGTCTATAGAACTGAGAACCAGCGGGGATATGGTTCTGTAATAGAGCACTTGCCTAGCATGCCAAAGGCTTGGGTTCAATCCAAACAAAAACATCCAAGGGACAGAAAATCAAGGACTAAAGGGCATAGAGCCATTCAGCAAACCTTGGACTGCCTGTCCCCAGATCAACCCCTTGGAGGATATTGATCGAGTTGAACTCCCTTTGGATAGCAGGCACTGGCTGGGTACCAGTTCCTACAGGGCTCTGTTTCTTCCCATGTCTCCTGGCTAGGCTCATCAGCTCATTTGAAGCCAGGGACACCTTGTTCATGGCAGAATACCAAGGGTGTAGACGGCTATCTTGCCGTGGGCTAGCTTTGCATCATAGCTGACCTATGAGTGAGTAGTTCTTCTTGGCAACTGGTTCAGAGGGGAGGCTGCTGAGCCTTGGACCTGGATAGATCAACTGCCGGTTTCCCCTCAACACGTTGTCCTTGTAGCAACCAGTTCAAGAACTCCTGTGGCCCTGGAATACCCAAGGCCACAAAGCAATCCTCTGGGCTAGCCCAGCAAGGAAAGGACGTAGCATGGTTAAGTTTGTGATTGGACACCTTGGAGCAAACCTTAAGACTAGCCAGGCTACGTAGAACTCTCCTGGTTCTGATCCGGAAAAAAGATGTGCCAGTGTAGACCTGCATCGGGAAAGAGCCCAAAGAAGGAGTAGCTTGGGTGTGCTCCAGGCTACTTAGCAATGACTGCCAAGGTCTCTTTCCTAAAGGTCAAGGCCAGAGTGTGGCTAAGTCCTTGTCTGTCATTCACTATGGAACCTGTTCTATGCAGTACTTTCCATTTTGGCTTCATGCTAGAATCATAGAGGAGGTAGGTTTTGGTGTGTGTGTGCGCGTGCGTGCGTGCGTGTGTGTGTTTCCTTTTTACTACTGATGTTTGACTTCTAATATAATACAAATCATGGAGAGCCAGAGCTAGACATCTGGATACTTTAAATCCCTCAGGTCAATGCATTGTATAGCCAACTTAAATGGAACTTCCCCCTTCCCTCCTCCACCTTCCACTTAGGAAGGATCTGGAGGAAGGAGGGTAGGAGAGGAGGCAGTTAATGAACAATTCTGGCACAGAGTTTTATAACTCCAAGTGTGGTCCCAGCTGGGCCCAGGAGAGCTGATACGATCATAGATCTTCAGGCAGGCCTATCCCATCCCCCCTGGAATCAAAATGTGCTCCTCAAAGGTTAAGTAGGCAGCTTGGAAGGCTATCTGTCTACTCTGTTGGTTTTCCTGCACGTTAGAATCACCCACCCACCATGTGTACACAAATTCCAGGGCTGGGTTAGAGTCACGAGCCAGAATTTCTTCATATAGACTGGAACAAATACTCAGTAAGAGTTTTAAGTGGTTTTATTTTTCCATTTATTTATTTTGGATATTGGTGTGTGTGTGTGTGTGTGTGTGTGTGTGTGTGTGTGTGTGTGTGTACTTGTATATGGAGCTCAGAGGACAAAGTTGAACAGGTTATCAGGTGTGGTCACAAGCACTTTTCCCTGCTGAGCAGTCTTGTTGTCCCTACAACAGGCCACTCCCCTGTTTGGCTATCGTTCAGAACCTCTTCCAGGAACACTGCTTCTCAGACTTAAATGTAGGATCAAGTTCAAATCTACATTCTGATTTCATAGATATTCAGGAGGCCTAGCATTCCACTTTGCTCATAAGGGTCCCTGGGGTGCACACGTTCCTGAACTGACACATGCGTTTGAGCAGCAAGGATCTATCTACTAGTCTGCTTCCTGTATTGACCGCTGAAGAAAAGGAGAGCCAGACAAGGACATATGACATCCCGTGGTCACCTCACATGCCATTCAGTTAATGCTTTAAGTGTTTAAAGCATTTACGTTTTGGAGGGGAGCAGAGTTGGGGTTTATTAAAGACATTTTAATGTATTTTAAGCCTGAAGGCTAAGAGAGAAGTGCTTCGAAAGAGATACCCCAGAGCATTGATGTGAGTTTCTCAAAGAAGACTCATCCACTCAATGCTTTTAATTAAATAAGTAACTAATTAATTTTAGAGACAAGGTCTCACTATGTAGCCCATGGGAGACAGCCATGCAGGAGAAGAGGCCCATGTGACGAGGAATGATTTGGCGGTTGCTGGGGATAGCAAGTGTAGGGATGCTCACTTTTAGGAGAGTGGTCAAGGATTATTAAAGGTGATTTTTAACTGGAAATTTAGGATTACAAATCTCACTTTTGACTGAATGAGTGTGGTGGCAGTTGCCAATTATCTCAGCATGCAGAAGAAGGAGGTACTTAAATTTAAGCCACATAGTGAATTGTAGGCTAGCCTGGGCTATAGAATCAGTCAATCAACCAATCAATCAATCAATCTCTCTCTCTCTGCTTCTCTCTCTCTCTCTGTTTCTCTCTCTCTGACACACACACACACACACACACACACACACACACACACACACACACACGGAAGGAAAGAAGAGGAGAGAGAAATCAAAATAAAACAAAAGCTAGTCTTTTTTTATGGGGAGGGCCGTTCTCAGTCCTCTTCAGGGTTTTGTGGGTAGTTGATGCTAACCCCACTGATGAATGAGGAACTGTTTGGGACTTCCTTATTCCCTTATACAAAGCTGTTTTTGTTGTTGTTTTGAGGTTTTTTTTTTTTTTAATTGTTTTGTTTTGCTCTTGGTCCCAGTTCTTGAACTTCATAGTAGCATCTGAGAAATGTTCCCACTTGGGGTCACAGGCTTGACTCCATAATAGGTCTGCATTCAGAATCATAGATTTATGATTATGATAGACAATACTTCCAACAGATGTTGGTCCTGCCTCCAAGAAATAAGCTAAGATGTCCATTTGTCCTTAGGAGAGCACAAACTAGTGCTTCCTTTGATGGTCCGCCATGAGTCACTTGAGCTGTATGTGACAAGGCATGTCTCAGGCTCCACCCGAACTGATGAAGGCCTGTGTCTGTGGAATGTGTGTATTCAGTACAAGGCTCTGTGATTTTTTTTTCTGTTCCTGTTCATTTGAGAAATGGAACAAGATGGAAGGGATTTAGGCTGGAAGATGATGGCATTTGGCATCTGTATATCCCCCTAGGCTGATAAGTCACATAGATCTCTTAGCAGCGTGGTCTTAGAGGAGTTGGTCCAGAAAGCAACTGATGGCTTCCTGACCTCTCCCAGTTACCTCGCTGGCTGCCATGAGAAGTCTCCCTTGACTCCTTGCAGAGCGATACCATCAAGGCTCCCTGAGCCCATGCCCTATTGCACCGGCCATCCTTCCTGATTCAACAGTGCGTCTTAGAGTCTGAGGCCCGAGTACTGTTAGTGTCTAGAAGGACTATGAAGGGGCTTCTTGAGGACCTTCATAGTATGAAGTATGAAGAAGAACTTTATAGTGTGAGGTTTTCTTAGTTGACTTTTGTTATGATGGACAACCCTACTTGCCCCTAAACCAATTCTTCCCGAATCAAAGTGCTGGAAAATTTGCAGTAGAGACTAGTGTCCGTAAGTCAGGCATGAGAAGTGAAAGAGGGCCGGGACCTCAGTTCCCCTTCCTGTAGCAGGGCTCCACTTAGATCCCTCGTGCTGCCCTCTGAGAACTTAGGAGGAAGACCACCTGGAGCTGGTTGCCTCACTTAGTGGCTTGGTGATTCCTAGAGGAGGAAAAGGGCAAGCAGGGGGTGTGTCTAGCTAGGTGTGCAGGCAGAGCCTAGACTGACACCTGGGACTCCTGCCTCCTAGGTGGCCCGAGGCAGCCGGGATGACACTTCTCCCCAGGAACCCTGCTATCTGCTGAGAAACATGACCAGCAAATCTCGTGAGTGTTGTCGGGGGGGGGGGTCCCCCATGCTGGAGGGTCCAGCAGTCATCCTCAGCAGAAACTTGGGACCTCCACAGGGGTGGTAGAGGGTCACACTTAGAGCCAAGGATGCACTTCTTATCCTGACAGCAGGAATACTTGGGTACCAGCCCCTCTCTAGTGACAGGACAAGGCCAAAAACTGGGTCTGCTGTGCTGTGGGGTGGGAGGAACCCAGGAATGGCGAATGAGAAGGCGGCCTGGAACTCTACCTGCCTGCCTCTGCCTTCAGCTCCTCTGTGCATGTATCTTGCAGACTGGAAGCTCCTGGCCCTGGCTCTGGTCCTTGTTGTTGTCATGGTGTGGTATTCCATCTCCCGAGAAGATCGGTACATTGAATTGTGAGTATGCTTTCTGTGTTCTTTTATTGCTTCTTGCTCGAGATGGACTGATACAAAGGCAGGGTACCTAGCCAGGCAGGAAACTTTTGAGACCCTTGGCCTGACATCTCCTTTTCAGCTAGCTGCCAGCTCAGAGAGTCCTTCATTGAGGGTGGGTGGGTTGGGGGAAGGGTCGGGTGGGGATCCAGGTGACTTCTGTGATCTCCCACAGAGGAAATGTTAGGGCAGAAAGATCTGGACCCTCAATGATTTGTGTTCAAAGTGGAACTTGGATTGAGGAGATACTAAGTCTGTAAGTCCTCCGTCCCATCACTGGGGAGGTAGATCCTGCCTGGGATGCTGGTATCAGGACATCTGTCTGACTGGGTCTTCTGATTTCCCTTTCTCTCTCCAGCTTTTATTTTCCCATCTCAGAGAAGAAAGAGCCATGCTTCCAGGGTGAGGCAGAGAGGCAGGCCTCTAAGATTTTCGGCAAGTAAGTACCGGATGATGGGACAGGGCACAGGGTGCTCAGGACTGAGGGGTTTTGCCTCATCACTAACTGGCTGGAGGACAGACAAAGCTGGAAGAAGGACAAAGACCAGATAATATAGTCAGGGGCCTGACCTTGTTCAGTCAGATTAATCTCTTTCTCATCCCTGTCCTGTGTAGCCATTCTAGGGAACATCCCATCTTTCTTCAGCTTAAGGATTATTTCTGGGTAAAGACACCATCCGCCTATGAGCTGCCCTTTGGGACTAAAGGAAGTGGTAAGTTATTTCTCAACTCAGTGGGAAAGCAGCTCACTGCCTAGGAACTGTTCTATAGGACTAAAGGAAGTGGTAACTGTATGCTTAATGAGTTGTTCTACCCAAGCAAGTGGACAGTTCATTCCCTGATCTTGTGGGCCGCATTCTTGGATGTTGCTATCTGCTGGCTCTGTGCCCAGGCTCAGATACCTATGTCAAGGAGGGAGACTCTCAGGAGTGGAATGGGAGCAGCCTTTAGGATGCTGATGACCGTGGTCTTCACTCATTCCATCCCTTCTCTTCTTTCTTTTTGTAGAAGATCTTCTTCTCCGGGTGCTGGCCATCACTAGCTATTCTATACCTGAGAGCATACAGAGGTAAGGAAATATTCTTCACAGTGTAGCCTGGCACCTTCCCCTGCTCCAGTTTGAAATCATCGTGGTCTCGTGCCTTGTCAGCCAGCCTTCGGTCATTGGTTCACTGTGGCCAGCTTGACCCCACCCTAGCTTGCCTATCTCCAGGAGCTGTAGGTACTCTAAAATCATATCAACTTAGCCTGAGCATCTAGATGCCAGAATACACAGAAGCTGCTGAAGGTATTGCCATGGCAACAGACAGACCTGGGCAACAGGCGAGGAAGCTGTGTCCTAGGATTTCTTCTCCCCTCTTCTTTTTCTTTTTTTTTTCTTTTTTGTTTCTTTTTCGACAGGATTTCTTTATGTAGCCCATGCTGGATTTGGCATTTCTTAAGTGCTGAGCTTATTACATGTGTGTGCCACCTTGTACAGTTCTTGTGCTGGGGTTTCTTGTGGCACTCCTTTCATTATCTCTTTGCTATGCTTGGCTTGCTTGTATTTCGTTTTGAGGTACAGGACTTCGAGGTCAGTAGAAACATTAGCAGGGTCACGTAGCATGCCTGACCCGTGCAGATCAGGGGCTGAGGAGAACCTAGAAGTAGTCTGAGATGCACCCCCCTCCCGGGCAGATCCGAATCAGTGAGAGTTCAGCAGAGCAGGGGCTACTTCTGGGTTTGAACACTTCTCTTCCCTTGGCAGCCTCGAGTGCCGTCGCTGTGTTGTGGTGGGGAATGGGCACCGGTTGCGGAACAGCTCACTAGGAGGTGTTATCAACAAGTACGATGTGGTCATCAGGTGTGTGGTCATCCCTCCTGCTTCTCTTTTGGTCCTGGATGTCCCAAACGGGGCTGCCAAAAGGCCTGGTATCTCTAGTAATGGATGTTCTTTTCCTGGTCCAGGTTGAACAATGCTCCTGTGGCTGGTTATGAGGGAGATGTGGGCTCCAAGACCACCATACGTCTCTTCTATCCTGAGTCGGCCCACTTTGACCCTAAAATAGAAAACAACCCAGACACACTCTTGGTTCTGGTAGCATTCAAGGCGATGGACTTCCACTGGATTGAGACCATCCTGAGTGATAAGAAGCGGGTAAATTGGGTCAGGTGGGAGAAACAGATATGGTGATGGGGATGCTATCCTAGTCAGGTCTTTCGATCCCATAGGCTGTCGTACGATGCTCCTAAAGGGTTGGTGAAGGGACATGGTGAACCAGGCTTTCCACAGCCAGAGCCTTGGGCTTCTCACCAAGAGCATTGTTTTGTAGGGCTGCTGATAAACTGCCCTGCTCAAGAGAGCCTGTAGGAGCTGGGGTGGCAGCCAGAGGCCCTCTGGGCTGGAGGGTTGCATGGAATGGGAGCACCATCAGGATGTATGAGCAACCTGGGAACAACAAAGCTGTCCCACTGTTACCTTGGAACAGGTAGCATTTTTGGGCTTTTCCTGATGGTCCCACAAAGAGCCTACCCTCTCACTGGACCATCTGGTTGAAGGCTGAACTGTCTGATCTGGCATCTTTTGCCCAGTACGCTGCTTGCCTGAATCTCTCTGAAAGAGGTAGTGGTCAGACCCCACACTCATCCTGTGTTATCTATCACCTTTCCTTCCTGATAAGCCCCCCCCCCCCCCACCCCAGCAGCTGGAGTAGAGTTGAGAAACAGACCTTCCCCTCTTTTCATGTCTCCCTTCTAACCCTACCCCCATAGGTGCGAAAAGGCTTCTGGAAACAGCCTCCCCTCATCTGGGATGTCAACCCCAAACAGATCCGGATTCTAAACCCCTTCTTTATGGAGATTGCTGCAGACAAGCTCCTGAGCCTGCCCATACAACAGCCTCGAAAGATCAAGCAGGTGGTGACAAGCTGGTGACAAGAAGATCAAGCGAGGGAGGGCGGGTTGGGGTCCTGGGTGGAAATCGAGGAGGAACTCATGAGAAGGGAGAATGAAAGTGGATGCAGCTTGCACTTGACCTTTGAAGAGAGCTTCCATAGCGTAGCACGCTGCCCCGATGGACAGTGTGTGCTTTGGAGAAGTGGGTTATCCTAAAAGTGGAGTGAGTGAAAGGTCTAGCTTGGACTTGGGCACTTAAGATGCTTTGGGCAGGCTCTGGTCAGAATCTGTAAACGAGAAGCTGCTGGTACACTCACTGGCCCTTACTTGTGGGAACAGCTTGAGTCGGTGCAGTTACTGTTAGACTTTTAGCCTGCAGTCCTACATGGGAACATATTGATCTGGTGGAGGGAGTGGAGACTAAGCGTCGACAGTCTGTCCTGCATGTCTTTAGTATGGTGAACCAGTTTAGGGAGCTGTAGTGGTTTTGTGAGTTACAGCTTTAATTTTAGCACTCTGTGTCCTGGTAGACTTCTGCTGGTAGGGTTCACCCCACACTGTAGCTTTGCGAATATTCTTTCTGTCTATTAGACTCTCTCATGGGGGCAGATGAGGCTGCAAAAGGAGGTCACCAGCAGGTATTGGCAGGACTCTTTTGGCTCTACCACTCTTGTGGTTGTTAGGCGAGGCTCGCACTAGAAATTTCAATTGTTATCTTAATGGTAGGGATAATGTTTGCATTGACCTCTTAAGCCTGTGGCAGAACTTACGAAGACAGTAATAGAAAATGTCAGTCACAGAGATTGGAACACAAGCAGCTCCTCCTTTCAGTATCTGCCCTTTGCTGTTTGTTAGTTTTCCTGAGACAGGCTGGCCTCAAACCCAGGGTAATCCTCCCAGGTTCTGGGTTTACAAGGATGAGCCATGATACCCAGCTCATATCAGCCAAATTTTAAATCAACGTGTTTATTCTTGACCATCTATATTGTCCAACATCACGGATTGCATGCCTGCAGTGTGACTGACCAGTGGTGAGCATGAGCTCATGGGCTTAGAGAATATAAGCTGTGACACCCCCGCCCCCCCCTGCTCAGAAGAGATGCCCTGTCGCAGAATAAGATGCCAGTCCCATTGTGGAGTGACCGTCTCTCACACTAGAGTGTTAAAGTGCCATAGAAGCCCTGAGGGGGACACACTTCTGCTGCGTTATCTGAGGAACTCTACAGTGGAAGTGGAACTGTTGTTGGTCCTGTGGGGGCCATGGCATGCATGTAGTAGGCGTGAAGTGGGTGGAGGTGGCAGTCCATTTGGTGTGGACATATCGGCCTGCCAGTAACAAGTTGTTCAAGTTCAGATGGCGCTGAGGGCAGCAAGGGGGATTTCTTTTACGACAGAGTCTCGCTGTGTAGACCAGGCCGGGATGCACAGAGATGTGCTTGTCTCTGCCTCTTGATTGCTGGGGTTACAGGGGTGCACCATCATGCATGGATGAGGGTATGATAGAGCGAAGGCTTTTGAGGGAAGTAGGAGAAGGTGAGGGTCTGAATCCAGCTCCTGAGAGTGGGAAGGAAAAAGAAAGGACCGTATATGGCCTTGACATTGCAGGGGTTTTCCTGCAGACTGTGGACTGAGGGAAGAGGTACCCTCAGCTCCTGGAGGCTGCTTTCGTTCCGTGCCCTGGAGCTCTCGCCATCTTCAAGCCACTGACAGCTCAAATCTGACTGACTTCATCTCTGAGCTCAGCGTCCAGATTTAGATGGTTAGGTAATTAGGTCAGTGGTTTCCCGTCATAAAAACTGTATGAAATAATGAACTGTTATTTAAGCATCCTTGCATATTTCCCATATCTGTGAGAGAAGGCAGGTATAAAAGAGAAGTGGAGGTTCTGTTTCAGTCAGGGTTACTATTGCTATGACGAAACACCATGAACAAAGGCAAGTTGGGGAGAAGTGGTTTTATTTTGCTTGCACTTCCACATCACAGTTTACTATTGACGGAAGTCAGGGTAGGAACTCATGCAGGGCAGGAAGCTGGAGGCGGGAGCTGGAGGAGTGCAGCTTACTGGTTTGATCCTTATGGCTTGGTCAGCTTGATTTTGTACAGAACCCAGGACCACCAGCCCAGGAGTGGCACTACCTACAGTGGGCTGGGCCCTCCTCCTTCAATCAGTAATTAAGAAAATGAATGCCCTACAGGCTTGCCTATCCCAGTGTCTTATTGGGGCAGTGTCTCTCAATTGATGTTCCTCCCTCTAAGTTGACTCTAGCTTGTGTGAAGTTGATGTGAAGCATTAAGCATCATGAGTTCCTGTACAATTCCATGTCCTCCTACCTATGCTTGAAGGTAGGATTGGGAGGTTTATGAGTAGCTCTGGGTTTCCTTGGTCTCCTGCTTGGATGACTGGTCGGTTGTGCTCTACTTATTTAACCCAGAGAATGCCAAGAGGAGGGGGAGTGTGATGAAGACCATAAGGAGCAGAGCTGGTGAGGAGGTGATGGCCATGTGATTCTGCAGGACTCCAAACCTGATGCGAGAGCTCAGGGTGGTTCACATGGCAGGGGTGGAAGGAGCAGTAGGAGATGTCTGAAATCTCAGTACTTGAGAGGCAGAGGTAGGATTTCAATGTTAGCCTCAGCTACATAGTAAGTTCAAAGCCAGCAAGAGCTGTATAAGATCCTGTCTTGAAAAAGACAGGCCTACCAAGAAGCAGTGCAGAGAAAGAGACAGTTGAAAGGGATGCTGGGAGAAAATCGGCCTTTAAGAGGCCTTATAGAGTCCAAGAACTGACTCTCTCAGGGTGAGTGGGCAGGTGGAAGGTTCTATAAAGCTGACTGTTGTAGCAGAGCAGGGCAAGCTTCCTGAAATTTGAATATGAAGTTGACCATTGCTGTAGATAAATTGGGGTGGAAGGAATGAGAGACAGCCCATGAGATGGGCAGGCAAGGTATCGTTCACCCTGGTTTACAGAAGGGGTATATCATCCCAGGAAAGATCACACAGCCATGGGTGTTGAACCACCACATCCAAGGAGGGGTGCAGTGCCCCCTTTCCTTCTTTGAACAGGCTATTGATATTTGCAAGCTCTAGTTTGCTCATTTGTAAAATGAGGCTAATAACGGTATCTGCATATGTGTTTGGAAGGGGACTGAATGAGATGCTGTATTGCGCCGTGTAGATACTCAGCATGATGCCTGACGCGGATAAGTACTCGAGCAGCAGATAGGATTATGGTGACTGTCACTATTGTCATCCTGACAGCCACGATCCTCCTGGAGACCCAGATCTTCCCCAGATGTGGGAGTTGGATTATCTAGTACACTGTTGTGCCAGCCAGACTTTCATCCCTAATGTCACCAATTTACAAACGGAAAGATAGATTTTGCTCATGGTCTCAGTCATTTTAATCAGTCATGACAGGGAGGACATGGTGGCATGTGAGAAGCAGGAGAAAATATCTACAGATCCCTTATCTACCTTATCTTATCCCTGCCCACCTTTAGGGTGTATCTTCCCTCTCCTGTCAATTCTTTCTATTCTACACAGATACCCCCCCCCC
>JADRCD010219134.1:26849-37068 GCA_019843815.1 Montemys delectorum
CCCCCCCCCCAACCTCGAGCTCTGAAGTGTACTACAGTAATTTCCTAGGTACATCTCCATCTACTGAAGTTGACAAGATAAACACAATAGCCACTAGACACGTAACAATTTAAACGTAAAACTTAGCAGCTGAAGAGGTAGCTTAGCAGTTTCGGGCACTGGATGCTTCTGCAGAGGCCCTGAGTTTAAGTTTCTGCTCCCACTTTGGTTCACCAGCACCTGTAACTCTAGTTCCAGACCACCCAAAGTCTTCTCCTGGCCTCTAGAGGCTCCTGCATGCACATGGTATATATAATATACCATCACATAAAAATAATACGTCATTAAATCTCTACATTTAAAACTTAATAATCAGTAAAAAGGACGTGGACCAATAGTAAAACACTTCCCTGGAATACATGAGGCCCAGGTTCTGTCTCCAACACCACAGAGAGTTCAGTTTTCTTGAGTAATAAATCCACTTTCTCATCTGCGTTAGCCCCACTCAGGTAGGTTCCCAGTTAGTTGCTTTTGTCCTGTTGGACAGCTAAGGTAAACAAGAACTGGACAGAGAACTGACCCTGAGTGTGTGTGAGGAGGATGGTGGTGGAGGAGGAGGGGATCGTGGCTCTTTAAAACTCCCTCCTACTGTGTCCCTCAGAAGCCAACCACGGGTCTGCTAGCCATCACCTTGGCCTTACACCTCTGTGACTTAGTGCACATCGCTGGCTTCGGCTATCCAGATGCCTACAACAAGAAGCAGAGCATCCACTACTATGAACAGATCACACTTAAGTCTATGGCGGTAAGCATCCCATTTGGGAGCCCAGTGAGCCAGGTTGGCTAGGATGACCCAACTGGAGGGATGTTGGGTGAAGGGGAGGGTCAGGGGCACAGAGTGGCTCTAGATGTGGTCATTCGGTGTCAGAGCCGGTGCTCGGGCATCTGGACACCGCAGCTGGCATCCTCTACTTCTGCCACATGATTTCTGTCTTCTATCAGAAAGCCAGCATAAGAAAGAAAACTCCCAGGAAGCGTGGTGCCAGGAAGATGGGGAGGGAGAATATTCTAAAGACACGGAGCTACCTGGGGTTCTCTCATTTTTCCTTGGCTGTCTCCACAGGGATCAGGCCACAATGTCTCCCAAGAGGCTATAGCCATCAAGCGGATGCTAGAGATGGGAGCTGTGAAGAACCTCACGTACTTCTGACTTGGATGGGAGCTGTAATACCTGGATCCCCTACTTTGCCATCTGAGTAGGCACTGTCTACAGCTTAGGGGTGCCTGGTGCCAGTTCAACCCAGTTGAACTCACCCTCAATGGAGAGGGTGTTCTAGGACTGGCCAGGTCTCCAGAGAGGCTATGCCACTTTGGTGGATTTCAAATCCAGACAGGGTGGACACACTGAGGCTACAGGAGCCTGGCTAAAGTGGAGGGGGAAGAGGTGCTGTTGCCATGGCATCCCCTCTCTCTGCCAGCACAAAGAGCTGTTTTGTTTTGTTGTTTGTTTTGTTTTGTTTTGGATTGTTGGTGGTTGGTTGGGGTTTTTGTTTGTTTGTTGTTTGTTTGTTTTTGTTTGTTTTGTTTTGATTTGTTCTTGAGACAGGGTCTGACTGTGTAGCCCTGGCTAATCTGGAACTCACTTTGTAGACCAGGCTGGTCTTGAACTCACAGAGATCCAACTGCCTCTGCCTCCCAAGTGTTGGGATTAAAGGCATGTACTATGCCTGGCCCCAGCACCAAGAGATTATTTAACATTCTATTTAATTATGGGGTAGGAAAATGAATGGGCTGGTCCCAGGACGTTCACGAAAGGGACACAATACAGTGTTCTGCCCGCTTTTTAATAAAATTTACATACGATTGGCCTGTTAAGGCCCAGTTCTAGAGCTGGCCTCCCAGAAAGATGGAGGCATCAAGAGTGGGAGGGTGTCCTCCAGAGAGAGGTTGCTACCTCCCAGCAGGCATGGGGGGAGCATTGACAACGGGGTTCCACCTAGAAGGGGCCTCACCTTGAAAAGAGGTTGCAAAAGACCATTAAAATATTTTTTTTTTCCTAAAATGGAAGCACTTGTGGGGCTCTGTGTCCTTTCAGGTTGGGGAGAACATTGCTGGGGGTGTGTTAATGAACAGACCTGAGATTACAGCAGAATTTTTGAGATGGTGCCTAGGGTGAGCATTGCCATCCTGGCGGTGTCCAGGGTGAGCATTACCATCCTGGGAGAGCAAACGGTCAGAGCCCAGATCAGCCCTGTCTTCAGACACCCAGCCTGGCATCTTGCATCCCAAGGGACTAGAAAGGGAGGAGAGGTGAAGGGTGCCAGATGGAGGTGGCAACTCCCCTTCCCATCATCCTTTATCTCCCTCCCCATTCCTCAAGCTACCCAGATCTTAGACTGGGAATCGCATGCTTTAAGGACAGGGTGGAGTCAGACAGAGAAGGCTGCTTTCCTTCTTAAATTAAGTGGGACTCAAAAAACTGAGCCGATGGAAGGTCCTATGAATGCGGCAGTATAGGCTGCCAGGCTTGCGGTGGGCAGGGCTGAGGGACAGCACTGGAGGGATTTGGCGAGTTCTGTCAGTTAGTCACTGACCCAGGGAATGAGACTTTTCCTTCCCAGTCCCTTGAAACTTCACAGTCCTGCCATTTGCTTGGCTCTCTGGCCTTAGTCTCCATCTTGCAGGCTCTGCTGTATTGCCAAGTGGGCCTCTTGCCACTCCTACAGCTGTTTCTTTACATCTGGAGCCAGGAGGGAGTGTTGGAACTGCCTCTAGGGGACTGGAACTCAACAGCTGTGTTCCTGACTTTCTCAGAAAGAGCTGCAGTCTTGAGGCTGAGACAAGGCAGACTGGGACGGGATAGATAGGGAAGGGCAGTGGCTAGGGAGGGACCGAGGAGGGGGACACCACATCCTGGACCCCGCTGGAACAGTACAGAGAACAGCCAGCCTCATCCAACAGAAAACTCCTGAGCAACAGCTCAAGTAGAGTTGAGAGTGGTCTGAGAGGATTCTGAAAGGACCGTACTTGAAGCCCTTCATTTCTCTACCGACCAGGGCAAGCTGTCAAAGACGCTTATTGTTAGAGGTTTGTGAGTGCCTCTAGACATCTAAACTTTGCCTTCCTAAGAGGGAGTGTCCATTTCTCTATCCGAGGCCTTGGAAAGGGACTGTCTGCACATTTGATCCAGCTGCCCTGGACTGAGGCCACCGCCTGATACTGAACGTGCCTAACCTTGAGCCAGAAGCCAATACACACTGGGTCACACTGCTCCCCCAACTCCCACAAGTTCTCAAAGATAGGGAGGTTTATAATCTTGGATTGACAGCAAGATACAATCACATGCACAGCAAAGTGTGTATCTAGGCATCCACCCATCCCGTTCTTTGGGGATGAGGGAAGGGGTGAGAGGTGGGAGAATGGGCCTAGCTCTCCAAACTGTTTGCAAGCAGAAGCAAGCAGACCCTGCAAGGGTCAAGACCGAGAGTGGAGCTTTGATGTGGAGTTACTGGATGGGATTCTTTAGTGTTCTGGGAAAGAAGCTTTCAGCCCAACTTATGTGAATGGATCGCCTGCCAACTTGCCTGGTACTGATTAAACCATGCCCTGAAAAGGCCGCCGGAGGAGAAAGAAGTAAGAATGGGGCTCTCAACTGAGTTTACATCAGGTTGAGCCTGCCTGTTCGCTCTCTGCTTCAAGCCTGGATGCTGACCTTCTTAAAGCCAAAAGATGCACTCTTTTTGTCTCAGTTACCTGGAGTGACTGAAAAGTGGAGATTCCTGGGTCTCATGCTGCTTAGTGTGGGGCTCAGGAATCAAACTCTAACAAGCATCCAGATCCACTGCTGTAAGTCTAGACTCTAGTCTAGGAGGATCTCTCATGGGCCTCTTCTCAACCCTCCCATCTGGTTTGCTATAAACCCCATCCTAATCCCCTGTGCCCTTCAACAGTGTTAAATTAGCCTCACGCGCAGGGCGGGGAGGCGGGGGTGGGGGAGTGGTTACTGCACTGAGTCTGTCTTACTCTTGTCAGTGGCTGGGCGGGGCCCTCGGACAGAGTTTCTTGGTTAGCTGAGCTCAGACACTTTAGCAGGCCTCCGCCTGAATCATCTACGTCTGCCTGAGCGCTGGGCTGTGGGGTCCCGTGGGGGAGTTGGTGTGGGGGTGGAGAGTGGAGGGATAATGGCTGCTCGGAGTTCTGCCACTCCCCGTGAGGCCAGAGAGAAGAGACCGACTCCCTGGGAGCCTTAGATTCTACAAAGCAGTCCATCACAGGAGGCTCTCCCAGTTTGAGACCACCATCCTGGGTGACACAGTATGGGTCTTTTGTCTAACCCATTTAAATGATGTCTTACTTTCAGATAACTGGAGGATTTTTTTAAAATTTGTTTTATTTTAAAATAATGTGTCTGTGAATGTTATGTACACGTGAGGACAGAAGCCTTGGATCCCCCGGTGCTGAATTTTCATGCGGTTGTGAACTGCCCCTTGTGGGTCCTGGGAACCAAATTCTGGTCGTCTGCTCCTACATGCCCTTAACCGCTGAGCCATCTTTTCAGGCCCTCCCCTTTGAGGTTTTGATTTACACTTTCAGAGGACATAAGTATATATTCAGTTGCTTTTCTCCTGAGACTGTCTAGTCTGCAAAACATTTCAACTTGGAAACAATACTGTCTGCGAGACAGTTAAGTGTAGTGTGCGCGCGCGCACACACACACACACAAATGGCCCCTCCCTGCTGTTTCATTTAATTAGCCAAAGAAACCTCTGTTTCTCCATCTGGAAAATGCCGATTACCCATGCCTGTCTCACAATGAAATCTTCAGGATCTAATGGGAACATGATTGTAAAGACATTGTGTGGACTGTAAAGTGAGTTATAAATAACGGGATCGCAAAGCAGCCTTGCAGGATGGGAAATGCTGGAGAGTGTGCAGAACTAGTGAGCTAGATTTGTGGGACCAAATACTTGTCTCCATACTGAATTAACCAACATGGGGAGGAAAGTCTATCTTGAATCACACCCACAAGCTTAGTAGAGGGCTGTGGCAGTCAAATATAGGTTTTGCATAATTTGCTACCAGTGGTTTTCAAGTTACAGTCTGACACGTCTAGGGATTCTTGGAAACGTTTGGAAAGTGATGTCACCATTTTAGTGGTATGTGGTATGTTACAGTAGCTTCCTAAACACGGCTGAGAAGCACAACTTCATAGTTGATGTGTGCTCCTCTAAGGCTTCTGATGTTTTTGTAATCTTAATTGTAGCTACAGAAAATGATTTGGTGGTTCAAAATTACCTTGGTTCTGTACAAGCTGTGGTTCTAGGAAGTTAGGTCTGTCTTCCAAATTAAAAGTCTGAGGTGTGTGTGTGTGTGTGTGTGTGTGTGTGTGTGTGTGTGTGTGTATGGCCCTCAACTAATGAGGATTCCATTCTGAAATCAAGATGCGTGCAGCTAATGATGTATAAAACAGTAGTCCCTTGATACTGGGCAGGGCCAGTGACCCAAAGCACCTAGCCATTCGTGTGGCCATGGGGGAAACCCACGCTGCTCTACTCTGGGCTCTACTGTGGCTTGGAGTATTATTGCATTTCCCCCCCTTGAGGTAGGACCTTGCTGTGTATCCTAAGCCAACTCTGGTACTCACTATGGAACCCAGGCTGATCTTGGCTCATGGCAATCCTCCTGCTTCTTCAGTGCTAGGATAACAAACTGTGTCACTACACCTAACCTAAATGCATACTTTTACTTATACTATTTATCACGAGCAAAGAAGTGTATCAGGATATAACCGCATTTTAAATCAAGGAGTGTGTGTGTGTGTGTGTGTGTGTGTACTTCATCTACTTTTTTTCCTGTCCCATTCTTTGTCAAAAACAAAAGTAAAACAAAAAACTTGCTCAGTGTCAGCTCCATAAGAAAGTATGGACAAATGAATATCTGTGGTGCCTGTTAGCACGCCAAAGTGCATTCAGGCCCTCAGGCTTTCTCAGTACCTGTGTCTCTTCTCAGCCCTTACTACCCTGCCCCCTACCCTAAACTTCTCCAGATCAAGAGCTTCCCTTCTCCCACAACTTTTATCTTGGTCCTCTCCTTCCCCCCCCCCCCCCCCCCCCCCCCCCTTCCCCCCCCACTTTTTTCTTGGTCCCTCCCTCCCCCCCCCCCCCCCTCCCCCGTCTTGGTCCTCCACTCTTTCATCTCTCTTATCTTCCTCTCCCCTCTTCCTCTCCTCTCTTCCTCTCTCCAACCCCCTGATCCATACTGCTGGCCTTGTTGAGTCTACTTTCTCTCCCTGCTGTCTAGCTGTATTGCACATTTGTCTACGATAAAAACCTTCCCCTCAACCATACTTTGGAGTGGCCCTGTCCTCATGTTATGCAATTGGGATCTTTGGATTTCTGTGCCTGAGAAATAAGCTGGCAAGATGTGATGATGTGTACATTTTTAATCTCAGCACTCCAGAGACAGAAGTAGATAGATCTCTGAGTTCAAGGCCAGCCTGGTATACATTGACAGTTCCAGGGCAAAGCAACAAAGGGAGACCCTGTCTGAAAAACAAAACAAACCAAAAGGAAATAAGGTAGATGTGTGTGTGTGTGTGTGTGTGTGTGTGTGTGTGTCTGTGTGTGTGTGTGTGTGTTAGTGTAACACAATTGGTACTGTACTTGCCTAGGACACACAAAGCTCTGGATTAGAGTCAAGATACCACATCAATAGACTATGTTCACCCACACCTGCAATCACCGCACTCAGGAAATGGTAGCAGGAGAGGTTATCCTGGGGTACATAGCCAGATTGAGGTTAAGTCTGGGTTACACGAGACTCTGTTTTGAAAAGAAAAAGGAAACATGCAAGGTTGGGAAATGACCTTGAGACTCAATCAGTGGCAAATTTAGGAGGAGCCCAGATGCCCTGGAAGCCTCAGCTGCTTCACTTTGAAGGACAGCAGGAAGAGCAGCTGAGCTAGTAATAGTGTTTGGCAGAGGGGTTAGGGAAACTTGGAACTTTGGGAGCAGGTGTTAATGCTTGTTCATATCAGACTCCCGGGGAGAGCTAAAAGAGTAAAGTATACAGAGGCATTCCTGCTCTCTAAGAAGGATGAGGAGGATGGAGCTGGGCGGAGAGAATGAGAGGAGGCCTGGAGACCAAAGTTGCAATTATTAGTCTGGCTATTCCAGAACCATCTGTGATTCCCATCCTTCCTAAAACACTATTTGCATCTGCCATGCACTTTACCACGTCACTTGTTTCAAAGTGAGTTTTTCTCTGCCTGAAGAGGTGTGTCTCAGGAGTAGAAGATGGATGGAAAGCTGTGCTCCTCTTTTCTCTGTGGCTTTGCCATTCTGACGTTGCCCATGTGATAGGAGAGCCATAGAAACGTAATTGTTACTTGAAAATCCTGCCGCAGCTCTCACCCGCACCACTTTGTCTATATTCTCCCCTTTCAGTATTTTCTCCAAAGTTCAGTGCCCATATAGTGTCAAGAATTCAATTTCTTAGTGCCCAGGCAGCAAAGCCTTCCTTGATCCTCAAATTTCCATGCAAAAATGGTGAAGCGGGTATCTTTAATTTAGTCCCCTTGATAGCCTCGTGGGAAATGAATACACTCCTAAATTCAACTTCCTAGCTGGACTAATATTTTCCTCTTCCATATTAGGGATAGATTTCACAGGGCTCACATTCTTCCAATGAAGTTGTGGCTTCTGGACTCAATTTTCTAACCTTTTTAGGTGTTACTTCCTTACACACACACCACTAATATCACCACCACCATCATAAAAGAACATCCTTCAAATGTCCTTAGTGTGTTCCAATATATTGCCAACGGTCATAAGGTTAAGGAACAACAGAAAGAGAGGCTCATGTTTGTCTGGTATTCCCCAGTCAGGGAGGTCAAGGGACTATCTTGATCAGGGGTTCGGGATGCCCCTTCCCTATGGGTGGCTTGACTGTCCTGAAGAACAGCACTGGGAACCTGGAGTGGTAGACAGATACTGATAGAAGCAATTCATACAGCCAGGACAGGCTAGGGGGTATAGCTCAGTGGGAACCACATGTATGATGTTTAATTCCCCATGGAGTAAGGGACACCTAATGTGTATATAAAATCTGAGATGTATCCTGTGAATGATGTATATTCACAAAAGGCTATTTATTTTATTGTTTGTTTTGAAGTTCTGAGGATCAGATCCAGGGCTTTGCACTAGCTAGGCAAGCGCCTTGCCCCTGGGTTATGTACCCTCATCCTTCACAAAAGGCCTTTCAGGAAAAGCTGTGGTAGGATTAAAATTGCAGGGCTGTAAGGAAAGCTTTCCATGTTCAAGACCCAGATCAGACACAAGGGGAGGCAGCTCTTCCTTGAGCTGTAATGATGGAGGAAGAGAATTGGTGATACAACATCAAACACTCCCTCATCAAGGAAGACAATCCGTATCTGTAGAAAGAAGGGCAGCTTGGCATTGTCTCCTTTTCCCTGTTTGTGACTTGGCCAGGAAGACTGTGACATGGGACGCTGGGGAAAAGAGACAGAGGACTGGAGCCCTCTTTATTCGAAGAGAGCTTCCAGAGATTGCTGCAGGTTTTGGCTAGAGAACGGCCGATGCTGGTGTGCACTTGGAACTTCTAAAACCAATCCAGGTAAGATGCTTTCAAAGCCAGGTGGTGATGACACAAGGCTTTAGTCCCAGTACTCAGGAGGCAGAGGCAGGCTGATCTCGAATTAAAAAAAAAAAAAAGTGCTTTCCAAAGATCTTTGTATAGAGGAAGAAAATTTGATATTTTATAGCCTTGTCATTAATTTATGTCTAAATGTTTTTTCCCTAATAGACAAATTTACAGGCCCTTTAAACAATTTATATTTGAATTAAAATTTTTTTTTAAATTTGAATATCTATACAGTTAGTAAGAGTTTGAGAGGAGGGGTGTGGCCAGCGGGAGAATACTTTCCTAGCATGCTTGAGGCTTGGGGCTTGATCTACAAAACTACAAAGCTACAAAAAAAAAAAAAAAAAAAAAAAAAAAATTGTCTTATGGGGAAAGTTTGTAGAGCAGACTCTAAGGGCAGCACTTCCTTTCTTTTTTTTCCCCTTGACGGACGGACACGCCACACAAATCACACATTCCTGGGAAGTTCTAATCAATCTGGTGGATGTCAACCCTCTGTTTCACTTCCTGCTTCATAATAGCAAATACCATACCCAGCATATTTTCCTCCCTGACCAGGAAGTGAGGAATGAATTTCCTGTGAGCTCCACTCCGTTCTGAGAAACCATCCAAGGACAACACCAGGTCTGTCAGCATCAGGCTGTTTGCTTCATTTCCTTGAGCCCTTAGCGCTCCTGAAACTCAAAGGCAGTTTCTTTATAATGGGTGCTTTATAATGACTTATGTCAACAGGCTTCTCAGAAACAGATTTGGTGTGGCAGCTTAGCTCTTCATTCGAGAGCACTTCCTATTCGGAGGCAGTTGAAGGGTGGTGGAAATAACCCTGGCCTTTGCAGACTGATAACAAGCCTGAGAATTAGAAACTGGGCTCTTGTCCAGTGACTGTGTGAGCCAATAATGAAGCCCCAGATATCAGAAAACTGGATCCTGGCCTGAGTAGGGGGTGATACACAGAATGGCTTTGTTTCTCGGGGAATTTGTGGTCTTTCCAGGTCAACCAGGGACTTAAGGTGGAGGCTGAAGTCCAGCCTCCTTGAGGGAGCTGTGGCTTGTCCTTGTCAAGCCTACCCTTGTGTAGCACGTGGCCATTACTGTTAACCACTTCCAACAGCACTCCGGAGAGGGTGGCGTACTGCAGCATGGAGACATCATGTACTGGCAGCTACGTGTGCCCAAATCTTACATTTGCTTCTTATGATTTCTGTGGTCTTGGGCAAGCACGTCTTCTGGTTTCTTTAAACCTCCTTTCCATGAGAGGATGTGGCTGGGCAGTGGTGGCTCACAGCTTTACTCCCAGCAGTCAGGAGGTAGAGAGAGGTGAATCTCAGCGAGTTCAAGGCTGTCCTGGTCTACAGAGCAAGTTCCAGGACAGCCAGGGCTACATAGAGAAACCCTGTCTTGAAAATAAACAAACAAGTACAAACAAAACAAAACCCCCAAAACAAGAATAAACAACAACAACAAAAAAGAGAGGATGCTTTATCAAATTGTAAGGATTCAGTAAAATGTAAGTATAGAGAGAGCACTTATTTAATAACACAGGAAAATACTACAGAGGTCTCAGGCTTCCCCCTTCCCC
>JADRCD010219135.1:5673-19662 GCA_019843815.1 Montemys delectorum
ACCAACCAATAGCACTACCCAGCTAAGTAGCCTGTGAACAACAACAACAAAGAGCTCTCTAGTGTAGAGTTGAGACCTACTCACCAAGAGGGAAATCATGCTTGGAACTGGAAACCTAGCCTAATACCAAAGGCTGGTAAGGTCATGGAACTTGGAAGAGAGCCTACATCCACCATTTTAATAAACCAGCATAATCCTGAACTACATTTTAAATGTTTGTCCTTACATCCATAGATAAGTTGGTTTTTCTTTCTTTCTTTGTTTGGATTTTGAAACAGATGGTAGACCACTGCAGAAAACCATGATTAATCAAAACTCAGAGTTGTGGCAACCAGTCCTAATGGATTCATCTACAACACAACCCACCTTATCCCAAACCTTAGACTCAGGAACACTGTGGAAGAAAGGGGTAGAAGGATTGTGAGGGACAAAGATTTGGGAGTTGGCTATTAGATTGTTTCTCCTAGCGATATCCCAGCAATGTTATAAACTACACATAAAACTCACAGACAACATTGCTGTCTTAGTCAGGGCTTCTATTCCTGCACAAATATCATGACAAAGAAGCAAGTTGTGGAGGAAAGGGTTTATTTGGCTTACTTCCACATTGCTGTTTATCACCAAGGAAGTCAGGACTGGAACTCAAGCAGGTCAGGTAGCAGGAGCTGATGCAGAGGCCATAGCGGGATGTTCCTTACTGGCTTGCTTTTCCTGGCTTGCTCAGCCTGCTCTCTTATAGAACTCAAGACTTCCAGCCCAGAGATAGCACCACCCACAAGAGGCCCTACCCCCTTGGACACTAATTGAGAAAATGCCCCACAGCTGGATCTCATGGAGGCACTTCCCCAACTGAAACTCCCTTCTCTGTGATAACTGCAGCCTGTGTCAAGTTGACACACAAAACTAGCCAGTACAATTGCCTAAAATGTAAGCTGAAGAAAGACAGTAGCAACAGATATGCTAAAGGAAATCCCCAAGGCCTCACTCAACCCTACCCAGAAATCCACAGGTAACTAAGGAGTGCTGAGGGGAGTCATCCCTAGAAGAGCACAACAATTGGCTCTCCAGTACCAGACGGTCATCCCTAAAGCATGCATACAGATAACATTACATTATTTGATTTACATTGCCTTTTCCCCCTAAATAACTTTAAATCTTCTATCTTCTCTAAAGATGCTCAGTCTATATTTCTATGTAATTTATCTTTATATTAAAAGTTTTGGAGTTAGAGAAAGGACTGAAGGAGTTGAAGAGGTTTGCAACCCCATAAGAAGAACAACAATATCAACCAACCAGATTCTCCAGAACTCCCAGAGAGTAAGTCATCAACAGAGGAGTACACATGGCTCCAGCTGCATATGTAGTAGAGAATGGCTTTGTTATGCATCAATGGGAGGAGAAGTCCTTGATTCTACTAAGGCTGGATAGATGCTCAGTGTAGGGGAATCGAGGGCTGGGAAGTGGGAGTGGGTGGGTGGGTGGAGGAACACCCTCATACAAGCAGGGGGAGGGAGGATATGATAGGCTGTTTCTGAGAGGGAGGGAAACTGGGAAAGGGGATAACATTTGAAATGTAAAAAAAGAAAGCATCCAATTTAAAAAAAAAAGTCTTACATACCTCTGAGAGTGGAACCATTTTTTTTAAATCTACAATAGAGTTTCTTTTTAAAAGTATATTTATTCTAGATTCCTTAAAATTAAGACTCTATATTCTGCATTGCCTATACTACACTAGCTCATCAAAAAAAAAAAAAAAAAAAAAAGAGAGAGAGAGAGAGAAAGAAAGAAGGAAAGAAAGAAAGATGTGGCAGTTTCTTCAGAGAGTATAAAGATGACAAATAGAATTTGACTAATTAAAATGATAAATAAAAATATGAATATCCTAAGAATTGTATCTGCTATTAAGAAAATTTGGATGAAGGGAGGCTATTGACAAATGCTAACCTGGTGCATGAATGTGGTAGGTTATGAACCAGCATCCCTTCCTGTAGGAAAGGAGAGTTCATATTTGAGGTCTATCGATGTCTCTTTACACGGATGTTTTCTTTTACATAGTACATTTGCTTGTATACCCCTGCTTCCATCTCATGTTTGTACTGGTTTCATTTTCAGGTAAGTAAATATCTCACAGTAGACTCTTCTCTCCCCATCCTTCTCCCTTTTATTGATGTCTTCTTAAATGCGATTTTGTCCTTATAAGTTATCTTCTCTTCCTCAGTAAACAAAATGGTTACAACTTTGTGTAAAAAGAAAAGGGAAGCCACACACAAATCAGCAACCCCGGGGAAAACACAGAACAAACTTTAATTTCCACTTCTGTAACATGCAATCTTTATTTGCAACATCGCAAGTGTGATAGTAATGAAAATTAGCCTTTTGGAACATTTTCTGGTCTTAGTTATCATAATTCAATCCTTAGGTACAATTTCTTTTGTACACATCATCACAAGAAAGTTGTTAATCAGACGTTTATATACTGGTAAGCATTGGTAACCATCTGGCTGAAATACAGAACGTGAGAGTCTATAATTTCTTCTTTTGCATTTTAAGTGTTTTTCTTAGACATTAATTTATACTTGCTATAAATCCTTCCTTATTAACTACATAATGTTAGCTAGCCAGGGGTAATCAATTACTACCACGTAAAATCCTAGGTCTACATCCTTGAATTACCACTTTACTCCTTCATCCTTGATGAGACCCACTTATTGCTCACACAATAAGATGATGAAGTTTATTTACGAGCACAGAATCTAAGAATAAATGGGTCTGTGTAAATGTAAAGATCATTATTTTATCCTAAACTAAGGAGCACCCCAAATCAATAAATACTATGATACATTGTTGAATTTATTGTTCTAGTCCTAATGGCACACACATTATATTGTCAATTTCAAGTCACTGGGCAACTTGTTCCAAAATACTTCCATTCATCATATTGATGGTGATGTTAATCAAATTGACTATGCTTAACAAAGAGGCCTGCTTCATTTGCGTTATATTGCTTTTCTGCCTATGGGGACCATTTACACAATTAACAAAAGCACATCCAGTACTAATAAAGGAAACAAATGAAGATTTATTCATAAACCTCAAAAGAATTGTAATAATTTAATTAAGGTATACGGTACTCTTGCAACAAAATTGATAAGATGAGGGTGAAAAGAGTCTGTGAGAAATGAGGAGAGTGGTAAAGTAGCTGTTAGTGAATTCTTTGGCGCTTGTAATTTTCATTGATTTAATCTCAAAGAATAATAGTCAAGAATCCACTGAAGATAGAAGTTAGCATTTGGGGGAGAAGGAACAACAAAAAAAAGATAGATCAATCAAAATGAGCAGCTTGTCAAATATTTGAAAAATATAAGACAGCCAGAAGGGAGAACAACAGTGTGAGGTGGTGTGAGGGGATAAAAGAAATACTTAATGAGATGGAACCAAGGGGAAAAGGAAAATTCAAAGTGATGATCAAGTAATGTTTCCTGGCGGCCTCAGATTACGCATTCCTAAGCGATGCTAGACACCCCACCGAGATGTTTTGCTTTAAAGTTTTATTCTCAGCTATTACAGAGGAAGCAAAGCTTCCTAAACTGTGATGTATAATGCTTGTGAAGATTGTGAGCTCAACTAAAATGTAGCAAAGTCTTTGGGAGACACGAATACAATGGTATCATAACAGTCAAGCTTCCTTGGAAACACTGAGTTGTGTCAGCTAGTCATTGAGCCAGACACTACATGTAATTCAGAATAAATTAGGGAGGCCATTCCTAAAACTCAGCAAAGGATGGACTGACTAGGTCCTTCTAATTCCTGTAGTTGAAGAAGGAAGTTCTACTCATTGTCATACCAGGGGTGGAGAAACAATTATATATTATGTTCATGTACATGACATCATGTACATTCTATTCGGATACCTGTAGTTGTTATGAACCTTTTTTTTTTTTTTTAACTTTTATTGCATTATGATGAGAAAAGTTACATGATTTCAATTTGTCTGAATTTGTTAACATTTAAAAACATATTTTAAGTAAATAAAATTAAATCACATTCTTGTTTCCCTTTTGTAGGCTCATTCAGCTTTGAAGCACTCTGTGCTGACTATTTGTAAAAGTCAATGAAGGATATTCTTTAGGAAATCTTCATAGAGTTGGACTAATAAAAGTAACAAGATTGCCCTTGTGAAAAAGAAATAAAATGTAAGCAAAGTCTGTTGGTGGGAGGCCATTGTAGAAGCAGAGCTTATTCTGGCACACCCGAGTAGTATGGAATTTATGAATTTGGTATGTTTAGTTCTCTAAAGCATTCTAATTGCTTAAGAGAAGAGTCTTTGACACAGGAGTAATATAAAGTATTATATCTTTCTTAGAAATAAAACAAACTTTCAAAAGCTATAGAATTCAGGAAGAAGGCCATCTGAAGGGAACGTTCCATGCCATGGAGTAAGGACTGAACTGCAGTATCTTAGGAATAGTTGCTAAACACTGCTTTCCCACCACTCAGCATCAAACTGGTGCTAAGAAACTTCATTTCTTTGAACCAAGGTTTAGCCATTAATACCAAATGAATAGACTGGATAGAATATCTCAGTATTTAAGTAAATAACATGATACAGTTGTCTCAATGTCACTTTCCTTTTACATGCTTCTAAAATCCCCTTTGAGATGAAGGAGAGGAAAATGTAGCACTATACACGAGCTAGTGACTTTGAGTGTGAAAAAGTTCACTGGAGGTTGATGTTGATGTGGAACTATGTGGCTAATCCCAGTTCAAGTGAATAGAGTGAGGGACTCCATCTTCAAAACAGATAGCCTTCTTTGTTACTGTATCTTGGCTTTGTGAGTTGTCTTAGTTAGGGTTTCATTGCTAGGAAGAGACGCCATGACTATAGCAACTCTTATGAAGAACAACATTTAATTGGGTCTCACAGGTTCAGAGGTTCAGTCCATTATCATTATGGTAGGAAGCATGTCAGAATCCAGGCAGCCATGGCACTGGGGAGGCTGAGAGTTCTACCTATTACTCTGAAAGCACTAGAAGACTGACTTTCAGAAGCTAGGAGGATAGTCTCTTGGTCTCAAAGTTCACCCTCACAGTAATACACTCCTTCTAACAAGGCTATACCTACTTGTTATAAGGCCATATCTCCTAATCATGTCACTCCCTGGGCCAAGCCTATTCAAACCACCACAATAGTTTTCCTTCTAGTGACATGGTGGTTTGTGCTCAGCCACATTCTACGGACAATAATCAAACTTCCATGTGATAGATGCAATCATACCATCTGTACCATCTCTGATGGAGATTAGATGTCAGGTTTAGGAAGAGAGTATCTAATAATATTGGTGTGCTACTTGGGCTAAACAGTTTCTCTTTCTGTTTACAATTCATGTTTTAGTGTATAATAATCTCACATTTTATAATAATTGTAACTTTTCTATCACATACACTCAGAAAGAGGAATGTCTTAAGGATACATTAGTGTAGAGAGTTCTGTTTAATATCAGAAACCTCAAAATGGGTCGAAGGGGATGATTATGCCAATCACAGAATACCTCTTACCTTTCAACATACCTATATTCTACAGTGCTTGATATTTAGCTAAATTTCTTCTAGAACAAAAAGTGAAATAAAAACATATACTTACATTTGTGATATTGTACCATGTTTTTATTGAAGTAAGAAAGACTATGTCTGGAGAGACTTGTGTGTGTGTTTGCATCGGGAAACAAGATAAGGTGTACTGATTTAACTTCTAGTTGAGTAATTTATTGCTTTACCTTGGCAATACAAATTAACTGTTAGAAAGGACAGGACTTAACACAAATCACGTGAGAAGCTAAAGATAAAAGCACTAAGAAGGCATGTCTGCTTTGCTTTGCCTAATGCTTCTAAATATCAAAATTCAGTGCTTTAGTTTATGACCCAGATTAACGCTGAAATAGATAGATATAACTTTTAAAGATTATTTCTAAACTAAAGTGAAGTCTGAACAGATTTCATGTCAAAACTAGAAACCTGACTAGGAACTATAATAGAATTGCTAGTCAAACACCTCTGAGACAAACTATCTCACAAGATGGCAGGTTCTGTCTAGAACTGCCATTCCAAGTGTTTCAGTAGTTTGTCTTAAGAAGAGACTTAATGGCGGATAGTAGAAGACTCAGAAACTGGATCCTAAGTTCATTATCCCAAGGATTATAACTGAATCATTCTTCATTGCTGTAAGTGACCGGTGACCAGTGTTGCTTTGTACATTTGAAAGATGAGAAAACAGATGAGAATAGTCAAGAGGTTCATCCTGATTTACATACAGAAAACTTCACCTCATGTCACCATTTCCTACCTCTAAAGCTTCCATTTCTTCCACTAAGACAGAGGACTCTTGGAAACTAGAATGCAAAAGATTACCTCTAATTATAAAGTATTTCTCAGATAGGTCTGCTTTGGTTTTGCCTACAATGCTAGGAAAAGAGCTAAAGTTTACACATTCATCAAGACTCCTTTCAAATGTCACTTTGTGTACAAAGTCATGTAAACTGCTTATCAGAACTAGTTGGTTCTTCACCTGTGTCAATATGACTTTAAGCATTTTTAATATAGTCTTTGTACTTTCCTATGCCTAGTTTTTCCTTTAGGCCACAGTTGATCAATAATATAATCATTGGCATCACTTGGATATATAAATGAAATGAAATGAAATGAAATTGAAAATGTAGCTCCTTAGAGGCATGTTAGTCATAATTCTAGAGTACACTGACCACATGTTTTGGCTGCTGTATTTGCAACATAGACAAGGGCACCTTCAGCATCGCAGAAAGTCTACTGACTCAGGCTACTCTAGGCCAGCCAATGATAACTGGGTTAGGCATAGTCCTCTTTGCTTTTGTAGATTAAGTTTTATTGAAATATAGTCATACTCATTTGCCTCTTTGGATGCTTTCATACCATAATTAAAAAATTGACATCTCTGACATACACTAAGAGGCCCACAAAGTTTAGAAGATAAACAACTTGGCATTTTCAGAAAGATTTGTAGATTTCCAGTCTAGATTACAAAATGATAGGTATTTAAATTTCTGAGTAAGGCTCTTTATTTTTGGTCTTTTAAGATTGGCCAATGGTAACCAGAGTCCCCAGGAAGGGGTAAATACAATTTGGTAAATGTGAAAATTTGTTCAACCATAACATTGAAGCCATTAAGTGTAAGTAAGTCAAAACAACTTGCTGAGTACCTAAAATCTGTGCAATAAACAAGAAGGTGGGCCACAGGCAGCTCCGGAGTGAAAGACAGTGTTGGCCTGTCATATGGGGCCCTGAGTTTAGACAACAGCTTTGAATGAAAGAGGAATGAATAAATAAATTAAAAGAAGATAATAGACAGAGAGATAAAAAGACAGAAAGAAGAAAGGACAGAAAGATACAAAGAAAAAAAGACAGATGGAAAATAAAGACAAAAAGAAAGAATTAACAGAACATTCTGCATACTTAGATGCTACCAGTATTCAACACAGAGCCATCAGATAGAAAATTATTTCCTGGCTTTACACCATCACACTGTCTCTTGATCTTCTGTGATCCTTAGTATACGTCAGAGACCACAAGTGACCACAAGCCAGGGACCAGTCTCTGTACCTATTTGTTAGTCTTTGGTTTCCAACTATGGTTTCAAACTATGCATTTAAAAGCCATCTCAATGGACACCATTGCCATTCTTTTCTCTTACACTGCTATGCCACTTGCTATATCTCCTCCAGCTACTGTGCTGGCCCCCTTCTCAATTCTGTGCCCCCATTCTTTCTTAGGAAATTGATTTTCAGTCTCATGGATCTAGCACTATATGGTTGCTATGTTCCCCACTTGGCACAAAGCTATGTGTGGTTCTTCGGTGTTATACACCTTCTCATGCATAAGTGACCACAGCCTTCTGGCTGTCTCTTGTTTTGTTCTGTCCATATGAAAAGTGGATCTCTGTTTAGTTTCCTCAAGGCCATGTTTGCTTTTTCTCTCATTTGAGGTAGATCCTCATATTTCCACTCTCACTTTACTGTACTCTATTTTACTTAACCTTTATAAGATGTCATAAACTAATAAATTCACTTTACTGACTTCATGTACCATCTATATTAAAAAAGAGTCCTAGGAGTACAGGGTACTTTTGTTGGTTATGTTTATGAGAATTCTCTAACATTTTGTAACTATAATCTCTAAAACTTTTCTCTAAACATTTATAATATCATCTACCATATCTTATGGCATCGGGGTGAAGTAACTGGTTAAACCTACAGGACCAGAGGTAAGCAGCCTTGCTTAGGACTTTCCATGAGTTCACCCCCTCCCTTAAAAATTAAGGAATTCTTTTTTAAATCTAGATCTATGCATACCATATACATATATTTAAGTAGCTCAGGGAATGAGTGTCATGGCTGAAGATGTATAATAATAAATTTTTTGTCTGTGAATAAGCAAACACACACACACATACATACACATACACACACATACACATGTACAAACATACACACCACATACACATGCATGCGCGCGCGTGCGCGCGCGCGCACACACACACACACACACACACACTCACGATGAGGAAACCATGAAGAGCAGTTTGTTTCTCATAAATGAAGTGGTTTATTGGTTCAGCTAAATGCTAGTAAAATGAATGATTAATTAAATGGTAGCAAATGTGCTTTAAGCAATATGACTCGTCTACTGTGATTGCTGAGAAGTGCTCTCCCTGTTGATGTCCTGTTACTTTGGAGAGCCAAAAAAATCCAATAGCTATTCTTCTTGTTCCTTCTTATAAGATTTTCTGTCTATTCTTTTCTTTCTTCTTTTCACCAGAAAAACAGAGGTTGTCCATAAATCAAGTAGAAAGGTTATAGGAAGAGTAAAGGATTCTCTTATCCTGGCTTCTCCTTTCAGTTTTGTTCTCTAAATATATTGAAAGATCAGTTCTATTCCTTTCAATCATTTTCTTAACTGAAGGGAAAAATATCCCACTGTTATTTCAAAGAGTTGATTAAATTTCCGTAATCAGGTTTAGGGTTGAGAAGCATTTTAAGAGTTCAGTGCAGAATGTTCTTGCTGTGTAATTTTGTGTTGATGCCAATATTTGAACTGCTTTTGAAGTGGGACTAGAGACGCTGATCATCATGATACGTACACGAAGATATTCAGACTTCATATCAGCTGAAATGGGGTAATTAGGCCATGCAGTTTTTCATCATGCAAAAGACAAGAATAGAGAAAAACAAAATACATCATCATCATCATTGTCGCCACTGCCACCACCGCCGCCACCATCACCATCATCATCACCATCACCAACAACAAACATGAGGACCTGATTCTTCACAATGCATACCCCCCAGGAATGACTAACCCATGGGTTACAAAGTCAGACAGGCTCTGATAAATGATCAAAAGGGAAGTTACAATTAAGGGAATTGCTTCTGATATAGGATGACAATCAAAAGGGAAAATATGCAGTGTCTTCTTTTCAATAGTGCTAACATTCTCAGTGTGCTAATCCTAATTCCCCTACTGTTCTCTCAATAGTTTCATGTGTAGGTCTGAAGGATTTGCAGCTAGAAATAAAAACAAGAGAAAATAAGATGGCTTAGCCAGTAAAGGTACTTGGCTGTGCAGACATGGGAACCTGAGTTTGGTCCTTAGAACCCTTGACAGGAGAAAATTGGCTTTACAGAGTTCTTTGATTTATACACAAACACCTCTCACATAAACACAAATAGATACATACACACACATGCATAGTACACACATACATACCCACAAAGATTTTAAAAATAAAACCTATACCAACTCATGGTCATCCTTTGATGTTTTCTTTTTAATTTCCTGATGAGTAATGATAACATTGTTAAGTTCATATCATTTTTGTAAGATGATGCAAGTCTGCACTCAATGTAAGGCAGCCCCTGCCTTCTTCCCATCACCTCTAACTCTGTTTATCCATCTCAACTTTATTTATTATTTTGTTTTAGCTTTCTAAAATACCAGTTTTATATTATTTGTTGAGAATAATTAGACATAATTATCAGGTACAGTGTGGCATTTGGATACAAATATAAACTGTAAATTGATCAGATTAGGCTAATTGGCATATCAATAACTTTAAACAATTACCTTTTTGTATGTTGAGAGTATCAAAATCATTTCTAGTGCCTTTTTTGAAATATCCAGCTAAGCATTATTATAATACGTTTCCCTTTACATGTTACTTGAATTTTTCTTTTTCTTTTTTTTTTTTTCTTTTTTTTGGTTTTTCAAGACAGGGTTTCTCTGTGTAGCCCTGGCTGTCCTGGAACTCACTCTGTAGACCAGGCTGGCCTCGAACTCAGAAATCCACCTGCCTCTGCCTCCCAAGTGCTGGGATTAAAGGCATCTGCCACCACCACCCAGCCCCACTTGAGTTTTTCTTTTGCAGCTTTCAATACAAATTCTTTTTCATGCATAGTTAGTGTTTTAACTATGACATGCCATAGAGATTTTCTTTTCTGGACTTATCTATTTTGTGTTCTGTGTGCTTCTTGGATTTATATGGGTGGGTCTTTCTTTAGATTAGGGAAACTTTCTTTCATGGTGTTGTTGATGATATGGTCTTTGCCATTGACTTGGATTGTCTTCTCTCATATATGCCTTAATTAGATTTGGTCATTTTCCTAGTTTTCCACATTTCCTGTATCTTTCTTTCCTCTCTTTAGTTTTTTTCGTATTCCTTGATTATTCAGCCTAGAAACTCTAGTTTATCTTGGAGATTTTATACTTTATTTTCTACTTCAATAATTTTACTTAGAGTTTTCCTTTGAGCTTTCTAGTTGAGTTATTTGGCTGTTTGTTTCTATCTTCACTTCAGTTTTAGGTGTCTTCATTGTTTCCATCTCCTTATTCAACTCTGTTCTCAAGTCCTGGATCATCATTTTCCTCACCTTTCTATTTGTAGTTTTTTTGGCTTCATTCAGGCAATTATTCTTCTTAAGCCCTTTCTCCTTAGTTTCATTAAGCTTTTGTGTGTGTATATTTGCCTTCTTTAAGCAACTTCAACTCTTTAATGATGTTTATGGTTCTTTTAAAAATCTGTATCCTGGATTTATTGAGGTAATTAATATTGCTAAACATTTGCACAGAATTGGTAGGTTTTAGAGAGAAGATAATGGCTTGATCTCATATTGTTTATATTGTTACAATAAGATCTGAATTTGAAGATTTAGTTAGCTCTAAGTCTGGTATGGTTAGGTCAGGTTAGGGCAGAAGATAGAATATGTGAACAGGATGGGCCTAAAGTTTTGAAATTGTTTGGGTGGGATGATGTCAGGTGGGCAAAGGAGACTGGTGCTAGTGTACAGACTGTGTCTCCTGGTCCAAGGCTAAAATGTTGAGGTAGAAAGGTGAAATGTTTTGGTGAAAATGTTGGAATTAATGTGGCAGAGACCTGGTTGTTCGAGATATGTAGAGAGGGTCCTGACAAAAGTCTAGAGATAGGGAGCCATACAGATAGAAGTAGTCAGATAAATCTGGAGAATTGAGTGCAGGACCTTGGCTAGATCTGCTCTGGTAGATCGATATTGCTGAGGGGATGGGGAAAATCAGGGAGACTCACCTGGGCAGACTCTAGACAAAGATTTGGAAGATCTGTGAAGAAAGGTTGGATGTTTCACAGAAGGGAGCATGCTAGACTCTGGGAATGCATGTGAGAGATCTGACTGGGTGGAGAGAGTAGATGTGGCACAGATAGGATCTGTGGGTGATAGGAAGTTGGGTGAATCTGGGATATGCCCTTAAGAAGGATGTGGGACCTCTGAATGGTGGAAGATTATAGTATAATTTAATGCACACTTTGATAATTTATTCATTGGGAGAGGTGGAAAACTAAAGTTCCCAGGTATCTTTACATTTGAATATATTTCTTTCTTAGTGCTGCTGTTATTTACAGTTGTTTCATATATTGGGGCAGTATGGTGTTGGTTGCATATATAGTTATCACTGTTGCATGCTTTTGCTGAATTAATCCTTTGACATTATGGAAAGCCTTTTCTATTTTCTGTATAGTTTTTATATTTACTTAAAGTTTGTTTTAATTGTTATCTATGGAGCTGTTCTTACTTATTTTTGACCTTGTGTTATTGGAATATCTTTTTATATTACCACATTTTCATGATGAAAATCTACATGTATATTTATGAATGAGATGAACTTTTCTGTTACTTAATCTTCAAAATCTCTTCAAGTATGTTATATATGTAGACAGCCTATTAAAGAGTACACATATTTTATATTGTTCATTTTAAAGATGACTTATCATAGAGCTCGAAACAAACCATCATAGAACTGTTTTGAAATTTATAAAAGTCAAAAGAAAATTGAGTTGAATTTTTCACATAATAAATTTAGTGTATGAGTTTTTATTAAGATTATTCCTGTCTTATCTACATGATATGAGCATAATAGTGATACTATTATGTCACAGCTTTGTATGTGAAGCCAGTTATGTCAACCAAATCTTAATGAATCTCAAGCGAGGAAACCAATCCTGTATGATGGAAACCATTCTCAAGATAGAGAATGAGATTAAGCAGATACTTTTCTGAAATTAGCAAAGCGTGAGCTCACTTAAATCTTACAGGATTACATAAAGAAAGCCTTTGGAATTATAACATAGTTTTCCTTTAATTGTTTGAAGACAATCGTGATTCCTTATTTTTCAGGTTTCCTTGATTTTCAGAAATGGCTATTTTTTGACATGTAAATAATGCAATGAGTGATAAGCCAACATCAACTTAAATAAAATGTAACTAATGGCTATTTAGTATTGAGTAATTTTTTTATGTAAATAATTTACAAAATGAGATTCAGAACTTTAAGCTTTGATTGGATTAAAGAATATTCGTAAATATATTTTAGACCTATTCTTCTTTTGAAAGTATTTTTTTCTACTTAGAGGGAAAGATTTTAGATCAAAAACAGCTTTGCAGAGCTTATTTTTCTTGTTGAACTTCTTTAGAGTCAGGTTAGTAAAGTCACCACTCAATAGTAATGTGAAATATATGCATATGCATATGTGTACATGCATGTGTGTGCATGCACATGCGTGTGTGTGTGTGTGTGTGTGTGTGTGTGTGTGTGTGTGTGTATACATGTGTGTATGTCTGTATAGCCCCATGAAAATTTATTGCCATTTTCCCAGGAGCTTTGCCACGTTTAAGATGAGATGATTTCCATTAAGAAAGATTACTCTGTATTGAACTAAAAGGGCAGTTACAAATGTAAGTAATGAAAGAACTCAAAGTTTATGTCTTGTCAATTAGGAGCTGCTTGTTGGCACATTACAGACTACTGTGACTTCATTTTTTTTCCTGTGGATCAGGAAAACAAGGTACCGTCTTCATGGAAAATAATATCTGGTTTTAATCCTGATTTATAGGAATCAATCCAATTATTTTTCTTCAAAATACTGTTTTGATATGTATGCTGGATTAGATGTTTATATAGTAAAATGATATATTTTGACAAAACTATTTGTTCTAGGATTTGTTCTAGACTTGTTCTTCTGCGTGAGTATGTGTTCACATGTGTGAGCATGAACAGTAGAAGAAAACAAAGAAGACATGAAGACAAAGTGAGCAAGGATGGAGGAAGAAGAGAAAGAGAATGCAGAGAGAGAGAAACAAAGAGACAGAGACACACACAGGGATCCTTTCATTTTGGAGGTTACAAGAAATCCAATTGACCTTTTAGAAAACATCTAATTGCCATGTGCTCAAGTACTTTCAGTGCTCAACCTGGCAGTCAAATATCACAAGAAAGGTTATTCTTGTTATTTCAAAAACCTACACAAACCAAGAAGTATTGCATTTTCTTGGAGAGATCCCAATTAAGCTTATCATGGCCTTCTGTTTAATTAATTAATTACTTAATGTTAGTCAAGTGTTTTGAAGATGCTAAATGGAATGTATGTGTTAATTACCA
>JADRCD010219135.1:20062-31394 GCA_019843815.1 Montemys delectorum
TATTTATGAAAAGCAAATAAGATATTAATTCTTCTCATTTTCAAGCAGGTACAAACTCAAGAAACAGATGCCTTTTGTAGCTTAAGATGCACAAGAGCATTTTGCATAATTTCTAGGGTGGGATGGGACTAAACCATACATCTTCCTCAATCTTTTTACCTAGTACATATGTACTCTAAATTGATCAATGACAAGATGCCTCTGTAGAATAAAACAAATGATAGGTAATATCTGCTGGTGTGTTACAGTGTTCTTTGCATTTTTAAAAAAATACTTGAGACTTGTATGAGAACCTTGAAATTCTGAATAAATTTAGAAGGATTTAAGGCTGGTAGAAATAGAGAACTGTTTTCCCATGACACCTCTGGCTGAACATTCTTAATAAAATAGCTGCTTTACCATATCTTCCACTTTCACACTATTAAAGATAAAAGGCAAGTTCAGTCTGTTTGAGGTCAATTAGATTCTGTATCTCCCTGACATACAGTGCTCATGAATACAGAATCAAAGGACTTGCTTGTGACTTGCAAAACACTCGTGGAAGAGTCAAGAAAATGAAGGGCAACACTGACATCTAACAACTCCTAGGGTTTTCTCCAGATTGTGTCCTCCATTTATCACCAGAGATTTCAGACCCAAGAGACACCAGAATATGCCAGAAAAGCAATTTCTGAGACTTTGAAACATGTAATCTTTGTTATCAAACCTGGTGTAGCTGCAAATCACGTTTTAAATATAAAATTTCAGAAGGTTTCACAACCTGTAAATCTTTTCTTGTCATTTTATGTTTCTGGTGTTAAATTTTGCTGTGTTAATGTCATCTTTACTTGGTAATATTTACAGCACCTAAATCAATGTGGAGGACAGACAGAATATTGAAGGATCAACTCTACTTACTCCAAATACACTTTAATATTTTGACTGCCAGACCAGAGTTCAAGAAATAACCGCAGTAGAATGATAATGAGAAGTTTAACAGTTTTATGATGGCTGAAGCTGACTTTATGAAAGTTGATAAATTTCATCTTGTAGGTTTCAATTTCTCATTCCCTACCCAGAGATGGAGAATACATTGATACTGCATTTCAAATTGGCTAGATCAGAAGGAACAGCAGCTAAAATCCATTACAACCCAATTACACCCATCAGCTGAAGCTGTGTGCATTCACTCGTGAACATCAGCATTTAACCCATAAAGAGGAACTAATGAGAAATTTGAAAATGGAATCCACGCATCAGTAAGTTTGGAGAGATTTTCCTTGGATTAATGATCTGTCAGAGAATCTTCAGCATGCTGGAAAGCCATTCTTTTTCAGTTTGTTTACTGACCATGAGAGGAGGGTTTTTTCCTTCTTGTCTACTCATCAAATATTCGCAACACTTCAGTCCTCATCGTCATTGAAAATTTGTGGTGTGAGCATGAGCATTGGAATTCAGGTATGTGTTGGTGGACACTGCCTGTTATTAAGTGGGATAAATTATATTATTAGTATTTGATTACTACCTGGAGTATATAAGCAAGTTCCCTGAACAAATTCTTTAACTTCTATTGATACTCAGACAGGGACATCATTTTTATTTGAAACCAGGAAGTGTGTCTGTGGTTGCCCATCTTAGCAGCAATTCAATAGTGCAGAAATTTAAGAATGAGATGTTTTTATCTGTGATTGCATAGGTAGAAATAAATCTTCTACTCGTTGAATGGCAATTGCTTTAGGATAAACAAGGCATACTCTATGGAGGTTTACAATGCAATAGTCTTGTAGGTATGATTTCTGAGTTAAGCATTTAGCTTGTGACACCTTAGTGCCTATAAAGCTTGAACGTGTGTTAAAACTTCTTTTCATTAATAAAGATCGTTTATGTTACTCTGTCTGAGGTCTGGGAACTATAGCTATTAGATGAAAGAAGTGTGTATGCGGAATGATTAGGATCTGTCTTGCTATCACTCACAGGATGTAGTGCACGGTGCCATGCTCTGTACACAAGGGAAATGTATATATTCTATTTGCAAATTGCAACAGGCAGGATTTCTTGCCCTACTTCCTGTAGTTGCTGGGATGCGCACCCATGTAGCTGTGGCACATAGTTCCTTGTGATCATGATGCTTTTAACAGAAGTTAAAATGTTATGGAGTTAATGATCTTCATTCTTTTACTTATTAAAATCCCAGGAGTTTACTTTCTTTCTATTTGGAAATATAAATAGGAAAGATCATGTAAAAAAAAAAACTTTGAATTTTAGGTTTCTATGTATGAGAAGCCATCGGGAGGATTTTAGAGAAAGGAACTCATTCTCGAAGACTAAATGTGGGAGACGGGAAGTAAGGTTTGGAGTGAGATAATTATGGGGGATGCAGAAATGACAGTGAGTTTTGTTGTATCTTAAATATTGGTCATAGCGGTAACATTAGCAGATGAGACACTTAGAGGTGTGTGCTGGGAGAAGGCTGGACGTAGCTTGTTGGTTGAATTACTTGGGTTTTTTATTACTTAGAATCAGTACTTTAACTTTTTTATTTAAAGTTTCTAATTAGATTATACATTTTAATTTATACATCTAAAAGAAATTGAAGAGACATGTTAAAGAATAGCTTTCATCACTTATCTTCAAAGGTGGACATTTTGTTTATTATTCAATATCAAATCAAGAAAATATGTATAAGAAGGGTTTATTCTGGCTCACTGTTAGAATGTATATTGTACTGTAGTGAGAACATCATTGTGTTAGGAGTTGGAAGCATTTGATGATAAGACATAGGATCTGTAGTCTGTGACCGTGGTGAATGTTGGTGCTCAGACAGCTTTCTTCTTTTTATTCAGTGTGAAGTCCAAGCTCAGGGAAGGGTCCTGCCCTCCTCTAGAGTAGGGCTTTCACCTCACTTAGACTCATCAAGATAATCTCTCATAGGCATCACCAGAGGCTAAGGTAATCAAGAAAATCCTCAGAAGTGTGCCTTGAAGCTTGTGGCTTAGATGATTTCAGATTTTGTAAACTCATACATACAGTTATCAGAGTATGGAACTCTTCCCATGTAAGGATCCAGTCCTGCCAGCCTCTTAATAGCTAGAGAGAAATGTGGACACCTTCTAGTCTCTAGTCCATCTGTATGTATCAACAGCCACAGTAATAATAATTTTATGTTTTGGGTTTTGTTTCAACCATCAACCTAATATGTAAAACTCAAGATCAGCAGAATTAAGGTCTACTGAGTTCCCTGTATTTTGATTTTTATTCTGTTTTATTTTGCTATGTGCCCTCCTGCCTACTGTTATCCTTAATGTTTGAAGAATACTTTTCATCAGTTTTGTGTCTGTGACTTATCTTTCTGTCTGGCAGAAAAGATTCCTTTATAACATATTCATTTAGTGTTTATCAGAGGAAGTTTTGATTTCCCTTCTTTCCTGAAAGCTTCTGATGGGTCAAAGCTCATGGATTTCTTTCTTTCTGGGTTTGAAAGACATGCCATTTCCTGCTGCTCTTACTTTGAGAAACCTACTGTTACCTAACTCCCTTTCCCTTTCAGATAACGGATCATTTTTCTCATGTTACTTCCAAGAACCTTTCTTTGTTTTTACTTTTTCAGAGCTTTTGTTACATGTTAGTATGTATTCCTTTAAGTTTCTTCTATGCAGGCTTTCCTAACTTTTCTAATGCCTGGGAAGGCGTCTTTTAGAAAATACTAGAAGCTGTGCACCATGGTGCCTTGCCCCATCCTTTACCTCCTTTCTTCTTAGGATGCCAATAACACTCATTTTTTTTTTTTTTTATATTTCTACACTTTCCCAAGTTTCTTTTCACTTTTCCTAAATGTCTTTCTTTTGTTAAAATTGCATAATTTTCATGTTGTTTTCAAAGTCACTGATTCTTTGTTCTCTTCATTCTGGTATGGAGTGTTTGTACTGCTGACTTGAAATTTGAATTTTTATACTTAAATTTTTATTTGTTTTTTTTCTTTCCTTTATTTAATGAACTGTTTTAATTTTATTTCAATTGTTCCAAGCATGTTTGATGTCAATTTTGGGGGGAGGTATGTTTTTATGAGGGCCACATTAGAATCTTTATCAGAAAATTACAATTTCTATATCATCTTAGTGTTGTCTTTTCCAAATTAGATGGGAATCCTCAGAATAACGGGAAACTTTGCTATATTATATTTTGACATTTCGGATAACATAAGGCACTAGATATTATCTAAAATTTCTGTGTCAGTAGAGTTCCTATAATGCTGTGTTGCTGGAGCCAGGGAGGGTTACTTTGTTCCAAATAGTAAAAACAAGGCTAAATGCCAAACCACGTTGCAGGTATTTGATCACATCCTGAACCACAAAATTGTGTTATTTAGGGAGACAAAAAACTGGTGTGGCTCAGCCCTTAGTACACATCTTTAATCCCTCTGTCTGGAATCAGACATGCCCTTACTATACACACCTTTAATCTCAATCAATGAAGATATACTTAGTTTGTAGAAGGAAGCATCCATATTTGAAAGTGATGCCTAATTGAGTGGCAGATAAAGTGATGAATCAGAGAAAGATTTGACAGACTAGGATATGCCCAACTCTCATGAGAAGAAAGAGGAAAGGGAAGCTATCTCAGGGGCAGTGCAGAGAGGGAGAAGAGGCAGTTTTACTGGGTCTGTTAAAGAGCTACAGGTTGCAGAGAGACAACAAGCTAAACCCAGGTGAATACAGAATGAACCAGAGAATGAGAATGAGTTAGAAGATTGGAACAGATTGCCAGAGTTAGTTGGAGGCCAAGCAGGTCAAAAAGTCAGAGACCAAGAGAGAAGCCATATTAGCAGGAAGAGGAGCTTTTGAATGAGCCAACAAGAATTGAGCCAAAGCTCACAGAGAAGTAGGAAGGACTGACCTTATTCAGAACTAAGTCTCAAGAGGCTGAAAACACTCTGGGCATAGGCATGTCTGTATAGAGGCTAAAAGCTTCGAGGACTAAGCCTAAGTTAGAAGACAAAGGTAGTAAGCCTCTGAGACAATTATTCCAGGCAAATAAAAGTTACTATTATAAGACTGCATTTCACCAGCACTCAAGCATTATAGGGGTTGATCTAATTACTGCTGAGTAGAGAGATATTTCAGAATCCCTGGTAGAAAAAGGAGAGATGCCTGTAGGACTCACTAACACTGAGAGTTTCAGGGAAGCCTTTTTACCTCTGGATAGTGGTTAACATTATATTTTTCTATATGAACTCCTCTGATGCCATTATAATGAGGGGTGGAAGTGACCATCTCAATCAGCTTGTTAGTATCCCAAATAGCTTATTTCTCAAAGGAGACTTACTTAACTCTGGAGGTGGTATCAGTCCATGAAAAACTGGTCTGCTGGTGACAAATTTTGTCCAGTGATTCTTAGGCCTTTAGAATTGGTTGTGGGTATATTGCAGAAACCTTTTTAAAAAGTGTGGCCTAGAAAAACCTTTGAGGAAGGTAAATAGAGCTCAGTGGCCCACTGTGGTGGAGGCTTAGAAGGTAAGCCTAAAACAAGGACACCAGAGGCCCAGCTCAGATATTTAATATAGGAGAACAAAGACTGGGCTAGGGGTTGCTTATATAATATTTTGGCAAAAAACCTCAAATTTTATTTTGTCTGCGGCCTAAGAATATGTTTGAAGTAAATTTAAATTTAAGGATATTTCAAGAGTAAGTAGCATTCAGGTTCAGGTCATGAGTACAACTCAGTTTTTTCATCCAGGTGAGAGTGAGAAAGAACAAAATGTAGTGCAGAAAGTTGAAGAAGACTGAAATTTAGTGAACAGCTCTGAAGTTTGGGACAATGGGAGTATATATGACAACACATCAGTAATTGTTAAGGAGATCATTATAATTACAAACAAACCTAGTACTCTTATACTGGGACAATAAAAAATGGTATTCTAACAAAAAGATCACACTCAACGAAAGTCCCTGTTAAAGTGACTTTGATTTGCCTATTATAATTGTCATCTCAGAGGCTTACTGCCAAATTAGCTCACTCTTTCTAGTTCTTTCTGAATGCTGGCTAGCTGGTTCAATTCAGCTGTTCTTGCTCAAACTCTTCTCCAAGATGACTGACTCAATCTGGCTTCTCTCAGCTTCTCATTGAATTACTCTGCTTGGCCTTAAGCTAACTTTGACAATGCAATCTATTTATTTGATAAAGAGTTTAAATTGTTGAAGGAGTGTCTTAGTCAGGGTTTCTATTCCTACACAAACATGACCAAGAAGCAAGTTGGGGAGGAAAGGGGTTTATTTAGCTTACTTCCACATTGCTGTTGATCACCAGAGGAAGTCAGGACTGGAACTCAAGCCAGGAATCAGAGGCCATGGAGAGATGTTCCTTGCTGGCTTGCTTTCCCTGTCTTGCTTAGCCTGCTCTCTTACAGAACCCAAGACTTCCAGCTCAGGGATGGCACTACCCACAAGGGGCCCTACCCCCTTGATCACTAATTGAGAAAATGCCTCACAGCTGGATCTCATGGAGGCACTTCCCCAACTGAAGCCTTCTCTGTGATAACTCCAGCCTGTGTCAAGTTGGCAGACAAAACCAGCCATACAAGGAGTTTATTGCTCAAATAATGACCCAGAAATATGATTCTTCAGTCACTATATGGAGGCCAAGGCATCTATGGTCCAAAGATCCAGGGTCCAGTTTGAGCTAGCAGTAGCATGAGGGTCAAGGCAAGAGTTATTCACATGGTAGTGGTTCTGAAGGCATAAAAATTGTGAAGTTCAGGGAATTTTGGAACTTGAGGGGAAATGAAATGTGGATCCTCCCCTTTTTCCCTACTTTACAGAGTATCTGAAATAGCATGCATGTTTCTAGAAATCCATGCACATATGGAACATTAGCTAAATTTTTGGAAACATACTTTTCTTTGCTATTGTCTTAGTCAGAGTTTCTATTCCTGCACAAACATCATGACCAAGAAGCAAGTTGGGGAGGAAAGGGTTTATTTGGCTTACTTCTACATTGCTGTATATCACCAGAGGAAGTCAGGACTGAAACTCAAGCAGGTCAGGAAGCAGGAGCTGATGCAGAGGCTATGGAGGGATATTCCTTACTGGCTTGCTCAGCCTGCTCTCTTATAGAACCCAAGACTTCCAGCCCAGGGATGGCACCACCCACAAGGGGCCCAACTTGCTTGATCACTAATTGAGAAAATGCCCCACAGCTGGGTCTCATGGAGGCACTTCCCCAACTGAATCTCCCTTCTCTGTGATAACTCCAGCCTGTGTCAAGTTGACACACAAAACCAGCCAGTACAATTGACCACTTGTCAACTTGACACACAAACACATCACTATTAAGCCTCAACCCTTACTTTCTTATTCATCCCCAAGATCTAAAGTCCCACAGTCTTTACAAAATAAAAGGTCAATCAATTTAAAATGTCTGATATCTTTTAAAATTCAAAGTCTCTTAACTGTGGCCTCCACTAAAATACGTTCTTCCTTCAAGAGGGAAAATTATCAGGACACAGTCACAATCAAAAGCAAAACCAACTGGGATCCAACTCACGATCTTCTGGGCTCCACCAAGGGCTTGGGTCACCTCTCCAGCTCTGCCCTTTGTAGCACACATCTTGTCTTCTGGGCTCCAGATGCCCATACTCCACTGCTGCTGCTGTCCTTGGTGGTCATTGCATGGTTCTGGCATTCCCAAAACACTGCTCTAACTAGACTTTACCAATAGCCTCTCATAGATTGTCTTCATTGTGCCAAGCCTCAACTCCTTTGCATGACACCTTCAGTCCTGGGCCACCAATTGCAAACTGAGGCTACACCTTCACTAATGGCCTTCCATGGCCTCTCACTGTGCTGAGCCTCAGCTGCTCTTCATGAGTCCTTCGTGCTGTCAAAACCAGTACCACCTGGGTGACTCTTACACATTACCAAGTCCTGCTGCAGCACAAGGTACAATCTTGTCTATCTCTGGAACACAAACTCTTTGTGCTCTCAGAAAACACTCCCCAGAAGATGTCACCTCAGTGATGCTGGTCTCTTCTTAATCACCGCTAATTTCTTAGCTCCAGCTAACCAGCATCAATAGTCCCAGTGATACAAAGTTTTCACTTTAGTAGTTCTGGTATCTTGTTAATCACAGCTGATACTTCAGCCCCAGCTAATCAGAACCACAGAATCTTCACAATCAAAACAACATGGCCCTAATAAGAGTCTTCCGAGTAAGGAGTAGGAGTAAGGAGTACACATTTCCTTTGTTACCCATCTTAGTGATTTTGTTGGCTGCTTTTATGTCAACTTGATGCAAGGCAGAATTATTTCAAAACTGGAAATTTCAATTAAGAAAACACCCCTGTGGGCAAGTCTATTATGGTACATTTTCTGATTGATGATCAGGGTGGGAGATCCCAGCTCACTCTAGACTGAGCTACTCCTGATTAGTGGTCCTGGAATCTATAATGAAGCAGGCTGAGTAATCTACAAGGATCAGTGCAGTAAGTAACACTCCTCCATGGCCCCTGTATCAGCTCCTAATTCCAGGTTCTGCCCATTGATAATGAACTGTGGATATGGAAGTAGAAATGAAATAAACTCATTTCTCCTCAAGTTTCTTTTGGTCATAGTGTTTAATTACAGCAATAGAAGTCCTTAATAGTAGAGTGATTAATTACTTTACTGTGGATACGCAATACAAATTACTGACATGTAGGATTTTTATCTTGTTTTGTCCTTGTTTCAAAAACAATGAAATTTTACAAATAAGTCTTTTATACTTTCCAGTCTTTCTTGGATTTCTTTTAGGAATTAAAAAATGTGTCATAAGCCAGGCAGTGGCGGCCCGTGCCATTAATCCCAGCACTTGGGAGGCAGAGGCAGACAGATTTCTGAGTTTGAGGCCAGCCTGGTCTACAGAGTGAGTTCCAGGACAGCCAGGGCCACACAGAGAAACCCTGTCCCGAAAAAAAAATGTGACATGTTATTTTAGTTAATTTTAAATATTTTTCTTAATATTCATACATGCAAATGTGTTTGGAACAAATCTAATTTCAATACCTTCCCTTCCAAATTCTCCCCTATCCCTCCACTAATTTAGTTCCCTTCCAACTTCATGTATGTACTCTCTTGCCCCCCATGAGTGGGGCCATCTACTGCAGCATAGGTAGCATTTCAGGGCACATTTCTGGGGCAAAACTGACCCTCCCTTCCCACAACAGCCATCAGCTGCCAATAGGTGTGCAAGTGGAGTGAGACTTTGTGTTCCTCTGCAATCTATTCTAAGAATGTGGCTGGCTTGATTTTGGGCATATTCCCCCGGCCACTGTGAATTCATATATTCAACTATATCATTGCAACCATCTACTACACACCATCCTTAATATCTTTGAGTTGGTTCTTGAGTCATGATATCTAAGCATTGCTGAGGAGTCATAGGATATCTACTATTCAGAAGTAACCACTACCCAGTCTTTTATTCTTTGTACATTGACTGTGAATGTCTGCATTAACCACCATCTACTGCAAAAAGAAGCTTCCTTGATGAAGACGGAAGTATGCACTAACATATGGGTAAAAAGATAAGAGCATTTGTGGGTTTTGTTGTGAGCCTAGCCTTTAGTGGCTAAGCATTCTTATATGTACATGCTTGTACATACATACATGAAACAACAATTAATGAACAAAAGTGGCCATAGTTTAAAAGAGCAAGGAGAGATATATGGAAAGGTTCATAGTGGGGAAAGAAGAAGGAAATGAGCATAATTATATTATAATCTCAAATATAACAGAAAAGATAAAAAGATAAGATTTTTTTCTATATCTGTTTAACAGAATACTAATACTAGGTTCTCTGCTACTGCCTCTGACCTAGCCAGTCACAGATTTTAGCCCAGTGCTAGGTATGTGTTCTACATGAGCTAGAAGTTTTAAATCCATCAAAAAGTGAGCAGTTACTCCCATAGTATTCTCTCACTGTTATATCAGTGGATATATCTTGCCAGTCAGATCATTGTTGTAGCTCAGAGTTCATACTTGGGTAATACTATTAGTAATTATTTATCTTCCAGTAGCATGCATAGAATCTTCAAGCATCATGAAACCTAGCCAGTAAAGAAAAAGTAGACTAAAAGCTTCCAGTTTAGTAGCAGAATACTTTCTTCATATTCTGTAACTCAGGCATTTGATGATTTCAGCAACATGGCCTTACTTTTAAACTGTGGAAGGTAACAAAAGACATGGGAAATAGACTGTAATGTTGCAGAGGTCTATGAGACCCTACTTGGAAAGAGGTGAAACATACTTGCCATTTGGCTTTTTATTTGATAGCCTATCCTGTCTGGGGAAGGTACTATCCCCTTTTTATATTGTAACTTCATTTAAACTCTGTATGTGTGTGCATGCATGTGTGTGTATGTATGACCTTTTTAGGAAGTTCCTACATTTGGTTTTCCTTGGCAATTTCATAGTTCTTTAATGTTAGTTATGCTTTTCAATACTTCTTAAAATTTATTCTTTAATCTTTTTTTACAGTCTGGACTTTATCCCGCTCCCAGTCTACCCTCTGACTGTTCCACATCCTACACCTACCCCTGATAATCCCCTTCCTCCAATTTCCAAGAGGATGTTCCCACCCCCCAGCCCACCCCACCAGACCTCCCCACTCCCTGGGGCCCTAAGTCTCTTGAGAGTTAGGTGCATTTTCTCTGACAGAGTCCAGACCCTGCAGTCATCTGATGTATATGTGTTGGGGGCCTTATATCAGCTGGTGTATAGTGCCTTAATACATGTTCAAATACTGGACTTGCTGCTGTACATAGTGCAAAACTATTTTAAGGTTGTATTTTCATAATAGAATATATTTTTCTTACTATAATAAGAACTTTTGATACAATTTATTTTTTAAATTAATTTTAATTTGATATTATGTATTTTATTTCATCTGAAATATCTTCCTAATTTATTCTTAATTGAATGGTTATTATAAACACTATACTTTATTTTATATGAAAATATTTCTTTTAAATATACTTTCTAGTTCTAATCCTGCCATGAATTTTCTTTTGTGTGTTTTGGTGGTGGGTAAATGCATAAAATATATTAAGCACTGAAAGTGTAATTTAAATTTTAAGCTTCATGGCTTCCACTTTTAATGTTCATTCTAACTGTATATAAGATCATTAACTCATATTGTCTTTGGGTCTAGTTAATTTGGGTATGTGATATTTTTATTTATTTATAAGAGTTTTCTTATACTGAAACAAAACAATATGCTTTGGGTTTAATGTTAAATTTATACACACAGTAAATATGCATGATATAGTACAAATGAAATAATGGAATTTGGCACTGAAGAGAGAAAACACAGGTTTTTTTTT
>JADRCD010219136.1:0-13449 GCA_019843815.1 Montemys delectorum
ATCTCACATTTACAAGTAAATCTATGAAACCACGTTAAGTAAGACACTAGAGGCCTAAGAGTAAGATAGAATCGACTAAAGCCGAAAGCAGCCAGGACATCCTTTGACCTCAGACTGAGCTCAGACTGACCTGTGGTCACAGCTGAGATCTGGATAGTAATCTCAAGAATAAACAGTTGAAGTTCTTCACAACTACACAGTTCCTTGGCTCTCCTTCCTTCTTTTCAGGGTCAGATAGGGTTTGCCTCTACCCACTAAAAGCTTCTGTTTGGGAAACTTAATTCCCAAGTTCTTATGTTTATGGTACTTACGGGTAGTTCTGATGAGATGCTAATTGTGAACGGAGGCACCCTGTGATGGTCTCTTAAGATGAGAGAAATACAAGCAGGGACATTTGCTCTGTCTCGGTAACATGACACCGTCTGCCATGTTTTTATGGGGCAAGAGGGACCTTGTGAGATGACAGAACCATGCCTCTGGACTTTTCAGGTTTCAGAGCTGTGAGCAAAACACGTTTCTATAGTTTACAAGGTACCTGCTGGTCTCAGGTATTTTGTTATCACAACAGAAAATAGACAACTGGAGCAAGAATTACCTACAGTCAATGGACTTAGCAACACAACCCTCTTTGAATGTGTTAAGGGGTTTTCAGGTTCATCATGTTACATCTGTCCTGACTTGATATCAAAGGGCAGAGAGGCCCTGTCCACAGAACACTTTTTAGCCTGCCTTAGGGGTCAATCACCATACTACCAGAGTAAAATCCTTAGACAGATGAAGCTGAACAAAGCTTGGGTAACAAAGCGTAACCCATGACACAGCAGCCCTTAAATCAGAAGAGGGTCCAAGAACTCTCATAGAAAGACAGGCAACACGTATTTATGGACAGAGAACCAAAGTGCAGAACAAACTAGCTGGATGGTCTCGTGGGCAGGTAGGTGCCTCGCTTTGCACACGCTCAGATGAGTATGTAGCTTAACCATGGCTAACACCCAGGTATTGGTTACATTGGTTACATCTAAATTAGGTCTAAGTTTAAGTCCTGATATCTGTTACAGTTCACTTCGTTAGAACTCAGGGGATGGAGACAGCTTAAAGTAAATGCTAAGGCCTGCCCGAAATGGTACCCCCTGGGTTGTTTAGCACTCAAGGGAAGAATATAAGGAAATGTCAGGGTCTCAAAAACTCCCATAAAATACCCCTCCTCCTCTGCATGCACCTCTCATCTCGGCTTCCTTTACTGCTTGCTCTAGGAGGTCAAACAAGGGACACAATAAAAGCTATTTTAGGAAACTTGTCCATGATTGAGTCCAGATTTATTGAGAGACTAAAAGAGCCCCATGGCAGAATTGTTCTTTACCTGAGCACATCTGATTGTGTTTATGAGCCTCATTTTGTCAATATTTACATAACGAAACAGGCAAATGCATAAAAGCCAGGGGCTCTGAAATAAGATGGGGGTGACACAGCTAAGAGTGGGCATGGTCACAGATGAGGTGGGCAGTAGATAAGCAAAGAGGCCTGGCAAGACACCCAGCCCTGGCTGGCTTAAGGGAAGTGTGACATGAAGCAAATGAAGCACTGGAGGTGGAGTGGCTGGAAGGTGGTGAGTAGCCTGGAAATAGGTGTTAAACCACTTATTCAAGCACTCCCACAAATGGCCTCAAGGATTTTCCCAGCATCCTCTGGATCTCTATGAGTCACTGTGGGATAGCAGCGAGGTTTGGAGGTGAGTTATAACTATTCACCAAAGCATTTTCCTGAAGATCATGTAAAGGGGAAGGGCTATGTTGGTAAATTTATTGACTATTTCATTAGATCAATATGGAATATGATTTAAAAGGCTTTGCCTGGGCTCTTTAAATCTATTTAATCAAACCAATTAATGAAAAAAAAGGAAAGAGTTGAAGTACATCATGTAAGGTGCATCATAAATATATTCCCTTACGTGGGCTTTTGATCTCACCCAGGTAATTAACAGCTTTAGTTAAGTCCAGTCACTCCTTCATGCCTGGCTATGGCCATAAAATCCCCAGGCTGTGTGTAGCGCTTGGATTTATTACGTTTTTCCTACTGCAAGAGTGTCTCTCACATTCTATTTCTCTCCCTCCTTGAGAAAGTTTATGTAGCCATTGCTTTCGCAGCTGTCAAGACAGCTACATTGGCTGAGAAACTCTGTCCCATACTGTGTCCGGGTACACTCTGCATTTTCCATCCATTTTAGAGGCTTCAACACCCAGAATCAGACCACTTCACAGTATCTTCTGGAGTGGGGAAGTGAAAACATCTGGAATTGCTTCTCATTCACTACTCGGCTCCTCTTAGCCTCTCTCTATTACAATGAGTATGGGTCCTCTTAGGAAATTGGAGGACAAAAGACGCTCCTCCTTGAAACCATTGAGGATCCAGCCTTCTTCACAGGCTCTCATCTTAATAAGCACACTCCCATCCTTCCACCTGGCAGCCCCTCTCCCAGTTGCCCAGACCCACTCTGTCAAACAGAGAGGCTTTGAGATTCAGACAAGCCAATCTTTGGGGGAGGATGAAGATGGGAAACGTTGGAATCTGTGTCTTGAGACGTCCAATGAGACTGAGTTTGCAGCTTCCTTCTGAATGCCTGTCAGGAGAACTGAGGCTTAGAAGGGACCTTGTTTGACAACGCACTTGATAAATATTGTCACCAGGATAATTACATGCTGGCTCCTTCTGGTAGCTGAGGAAGGAGAGCCTGGGGGCAGAAGGAATATAACAACAACAAAATCCAAATGGTCCATTAAGAAGTGACCTTCTTAACTAAAACACAAAAAGATTTGGCAAGAAACTGGTAGCATGAGACAGTGTTCCTGACATGGCCTGCTTTCTATAGGCAGTCAACTTCTATTCGTATGCACAAAAATCATGGGAAGCTCAAAGAAGATAACGAAGAAGCAAATACCCGCTTTTCTTCCCAGGCGAGAAGAGCAGACTATTCCTCTACTTAGTCTGGTCCAATTCAGTGAGCACTTGTATATACCCTACCAGGTCCTGTTGGGAAAGAAACAAATATGAAACGCTGATTTTTATCATCTTTGTGGGAGACAAAGTGAGCTGACCTGAAATACGTGTGCTTAATGATAACATCTTGCCTCTTAACTCCCCCCCCCCCCGCCACACACATACTCACGAGCTCACACATAAGCACAAGCACATGATGCGCATGCACATAAACCTGTTCTCTCATCATTCATTCAACATATGTTAGGTATCTCCTCTATACTCGGGGTAAATGAGAGTCTAATTCAAATCTCTGTATCATTTCAGGATATGCTGACCTGCCAATTCCAAGGTATATTGAAATACCTAGATTTTCTTTTTTTTTTTTGACATAGGTAAAGGCCACTTTGATCTAAGTAAAAATCTGATTTTGACAATTTAAATAGTACAATTTGTCCCTCAAATTGTGACTGAGATATGGCAGCTTGGTAATGCAAAATTTCTGTATATGCACAGACTATCTGAGAAATGGGCTTCTATCCTGCTATGACCTTGTTGCCTTTAATGAGTACATTCTTAAACAAAGTCTTCCTTCCTAAATACACATACCTCATCGAGAAACACAGCTTTTGCTCAGTCTCTCCTGAGTCCTAATGCGTGGCCCCAAACAACAGTCACCAGCGTTGTTGTACCTGATGTTTTCTCTGCAGGATGTGAGACCTCCACATGGCAAGTGTATTGAAGGTCACAGGAAGCCTAGAAGGTAGGCTGCCTGATTAATTCATTTCCCGGGTGGGGGTAGGGCGTTATGGAAGCCAAAGGTTCCTCAGGCAGTGAAGGCAGGCTAGCTGGCTGGACTTGAAGCTCGTGCTAGGAAATGAATCCGAAATCAAAAGCATCTTGTCCCATGTATGTAATCCAGGGTTAAAATAAGTAAGCACAGCCACACACACAGTGGGAATGGATGTGATTTTTTTTTTAACCTACCATTTTTCCCTCAGCCTCCTAATTTCTAGGGGCCCCATGTTGCCCTGTCCTCCAATCAAAGATGCTCACTCATCAAGTGGAAGAAATGTTCTGCCTTTTCCTTCAGCTGCTTATGTGCACGAGCAACTCCGAGACACCTAGTGAAGGGGAGCCTTGGAGAATGGTATGGGAATTCCCATCCCTAAAATTAGATTATTAAATTTTTATCAATTAAATGGATGAGAATGGTGAAGAGAGGGGCTCTCTGCTCAACAGAGCTCCACTGGGTGCCAGATAAAACAAGAAACCTGCCTGGGTGAGATGGGACGGAGAAGGCAGGGGAAGCCACAGTGGTAATAACCAGCTTCCTCCTCATTTCGAAGGAGGGAAACCAAACCCCTTCCCAGGAGGAGAAAGCAGAATCACTCAGATTTCTCCAGGGGAGTCTCTGCTGCATCAGCCCTTGGGGCAGCTGCCCAGCATTTGCAACTCTCAATTCTCCCACCTACTATGGAAGAGCAAATCCCAGGAAAGAGAACTTTGCAGCCTCCCGAAGAAAAGATGAGAGCTGTTCTTATTCAGAATAATCTTGCTTAAAACAGGAAATAGTCGTAGTACATGCTTGGGATCCCAATATATGGGACACTGAGACAGGACGGTCAAGAGTTCAAAACCAGCCTGAGCCACTTAATGAATGCCCATGTCAGCCTGGGCTACAAACAAACAAACAAACAAACAAACAAAACCTGAAAAATAATATTAATAATAAATAAAATAAAATGGAAACAGCTTATATTGGGCAGGAATGTGCAAGTAAATAAGGTTTTAAGTAAAAATATCAAATTATGTGAAAAACATGCCATTCTATAATATATAGTCTTTATATTTACTCACAGGGCTAGGCAAATGCTTTACTACTGAACTACATTTCCAGTGTTAAATACTTCATTTTTCCTTCCTTTCCTTTCTTTCATTTCATAATATGGTGTAAATTTACCTTCACAGTGGTACAAACACACATTTTAGACGGACTCATTTTCACCACGATTCTAAAGAGAAACTTTAGATCATTCTCAATAATTTCTTTCACTATAATTCCAAGTCAAAACACTGTTATGTCTTTCCCTACTTCTTACTAAGAACAACAAAAGCACAGTAAGAAGCATTTTTAACAAATCTTTGATTTGTCTTCTGGACGAAAGCTGCTGGAACTGTAAAGTACCCCACGTTCATATAGAAGCTCATGATCTCATTCCAGTATCATATTCAGAGAACAACAATGAAGAATCTGGCCCCTGTCACCAGACTTGGTCTGTTTCTTTTACAGTCTGGGGCATACATCTGTATTTGCCTCATCAGTCTGAGAGGTCAAAGTTTGGCAGATGAATATACTGAATGACAAGACAGATCTGTACATGAGATGAGGAGGGACATAGAGGAAGGTTGGAGGGAAAGAAGGCTGGGCGTACTAGAACCAAGGAGTCTCACCAAGACCAAGGAGACACTCAGTTTACACACTAGGAAGCCAAATGAAGACCAGGAGACCTTGTTGCCATCTCCTTCTAGAGAAAAATATTCCTTGTGTGTCAAAATAATGTCTTTCTCACCAATATATTTTTCAATGCCTCACTCAGGATTTGGAATATGGTTGGCACTAAATAAACAGACCTGGATTTAGTGACTGGAGCAGTCAACACCCAACGGACAGATTCCCTGTTTCTGAAAACCACAGCTTACCCCCTACCCTCAACTCAGCAATAGAAGCTCTGTCAGAAAGCAAAGACACTCATAACTAGTGAGTTACATATGGTATTGACAATGCGAAGAATTTCTCCTGTGGCTGAGAGAGATGGCCTCCCCCAAGCAACATCAGATCCTTGAGCTCAAAGACTTAAAGAGAGAGGGAGTAGACAAAGAGTCCATGTGGAGGAAGGGTCCTCCAGGTTTAGTGCTTTGTTTTCTTGGGATGTCCTTACAACTTCATCTCCCATCTCTCCCTCCTCTCTCAGATATAATATTACCTCACCCTCTGCCTAGTTGTCAGGAATCTGTCTTGGGCACTAACTCATATACACGCATGCTGGGGATGTGAAGCTGCATTTCCACGTGGGTGGCTCTTGAAAACCATCCATCCATCATGCATATTGATCATGGGGGTAGGTAAGGTATGAATCAGAGAGCAGCAATCACTAAATCAAAGATTTATACCAGTAAAAGAGCACCCAGGCAATTCATCAATACCACACCACACTCAGTGATTAATTAGGCCCCAACCTGACAGGGCACAATTAAGGCTATTTCAGTTAGAGATAGGTTCTTTTTTTTTTTTTTTTTAATGTTTCTCCTCCGGAGGCCACGAGTCTGTTGTTCTATGGCACTCTGTACTGTTTCACTGTAGCATCTATCAGTTTATAAATATAAGGTTACTGACATGATTGCTGATTAAAAGTTTCCCTCTTCATTATTCCATTTTGTCCAGGAAAGCTTAGCACTTGTGGCATCCAGATACATGGTATGTGCTCTGTTCAGATATGTTGAATGTATGTATTTATTGACAAGGTGGTTCTGACTCCAGAAACCCTGACACAACAGTTCTCACAAAAAGCCTTCTAATCATTCCCACAGGCTATTGTCCTCTAAAGGGGAAAGCAGAGTCTCCCTGGGTCAGGTAAACACTTTGGGAAATTACTTAGCAATAGATACTGAAGCTAAGACATCCGATTCCTATTACGGCAATTCTAGTGCTGCCTCAAGATTCCCCCAAAGAGGAGCAAAGAAATGTACATCAAACACTTGCTCAGGAGTGTTTGTAGGAGCATTGTGAGGAATGACCCTAAGTGAAAGCCAAGAGATTGTTCATCACCAAAAAGGAAGTATGGGATATTCAAACATTGTAAGACTATGCAGCGATGAATAGGAACCAGCCAGAGCCCCACACAATAATGCTGCTAATCCCACCAGCATTCCATGGACAAAATAAATCAAGACACAAAGTGTGATCCTGCTTAGGTGAATAAAGTTCAAAAGGAGCAAAATCATAGTTAGCATTGACAGTGGGAATAATGGGGCCAGAAAAGATAGAGGCGCTTCCTGCCAGGCCTGGTGACCCATGTTCCATCTTCAGGACCTACATGGTTAAAAGATAAAAGCAACACATACAAACTGTCCTGTGAACACGTGTATACTGTGACAAACACAGATTAGAGTGCATGAATACACACACACACACACACACACACACACACACACACACACATATATATGCACATGCACACGCATGCACTCTTGAGTGTGTGAGCACTCACACATGGGGGTGGGGAGGAGACAGTAAATAACATATAAGAATTAAAGATGTGGGTTGCTTCAAAAGTTAACATCTGGTGAGAGCATAAAGGAGCCTCTCAGTGCTGGAAAGTTTCCTTCTGGTCACTGAGGAGTAGTTGATGACATTTTGTCAAGGTATTTTCTATTGGAAACCAATACAGTTTATAAGACCAGTGCTCTTTCATGCATGTGTGTGGACATTTAAATGAATTCCTGAAGTGTGAACCTCGTTCTTTCTTTGCACGGTAGAAGTTAGAGATACCCTCATCTACACTCCCAGGACCTAATCCAAATTTCACAAAGCATACCTTGCTACAACTTCCAATGTAGGTCGTCAGGGTTCAAATAAGAGATTAGACTCCAGGGCCTTAGGATCCCTTGCAATAATCCTAAAATTCTATGATAAGTGGGCTTCTAGAAATTAATGGGAAAATTTCAATGGCCAACAAGTGTAGTTTTCTGTAGCTAAACTAGGCTGTTCTTGAAAGAGTGAAAGGTTTGGAGAGTTAAAGAGCTCATTCTGTAATGTTCCTTACCACGTGTGAATCCTGTATTTAAACTGTGACTCAGTGTATCAAAGACGATTTATCTGCAACATTTTAAGATCTCACCATTCCAGAATCAAGCAAGGAGAACACTGGCATAGCTCTCAGATTCATTTTGTCATCTTTAGAACTGACTTTCACGGCACACACTGCTGACAACAAAGGCTGGACCAACTGTCACACTGTCTTCCTCCTTGTATCTTAACACAAGGATCAGTTCTGTTCATGAATCAGAGCAAGCACAGCATACTCCGCTCTCTCCTTGCAATCATACATGATTAATAACCTGGCCAAGTATGGTTGAATCCATCGGTCTGCCCACAGCTGGTTAAAGAATGTGCATGCCATAAAATCTTGGCAATGTAAGAAGTCAGTCCCTACCCTTCCTGAAGTATTTTCCCCACTCGTATAAAGAAGCCCAAGGTGGGATATTGCCCAGTCTTCTGTCTCTGCCATTAGCTAAGAAAGATGTGTCATGGAGCTGTTATAGGCATCTAGTCCACATGAAGAAACAAAGGAATACATAGAGTGCTTGCATGAAAGGAATTAACCAACCCTGGAACTGACCTTCCTCTGAACTATTTGTTGTGATCAATTAACCCTTCTTCTGGAGAGCTGATGTTAATTGGTACTTTGAGAAATTTACAGCTCAAAGCACTGTGATATATAATGTCACACGGGAACAAGTTTCAGAAGGAAGAGAAGAATGTTCTCTTTTTGGGATTTATTTCACAAATATCCAACAAAAAGAGAGTGGGGAATTTCCATAGAAGTGCTAACCCTTGGCCTTCCTGCTTCTGTTTCCTCTCAACTCCCATTGGCCACTCTCTGGTCACATGGTCATTGCTGACTCAATCACAGACTAAAGGCATTGAAACTCCTTCTGCTCAATCCGATCTGGACTAGGGATCTGGGATTAAGATTAGTTGTCCCTAAAATAAATGTGTAAATGGAATAGCGGTGACAGAATAAAAGCGACTTCTGGTTGGAAGAGTGAGATGGATATTAGAAACCCATTTACTGAGTCCTTCTTATCATCACATGCATAATGTGTGCTAGGCCCTGGGCTCATGGAGATAAAGCCTGCTTAGCACAACTCTACCTCAATCAAATTGAAGTCAGTGTCCTACCTTGGACCCTATTTTTGGACTCTTGAAATCTTTTAAATCTAAACCAGCTCATCAGACATCTCACAACTTGGCTCTCACACTTGGGCTCTCATCCAAACATGGATTTTGCTAACAAAAATTTTATCTAAAGGAAGGTTGAAATACTGTTCTCTGTACTGTGTACAAATTTTGCCAAACTATAGAGGCCATCCTATACTGGTCTATCTAGAAGTGCTATCTTGCTTTTGACACAAATGTAACACTCCTGTTTTCCACCAAACTTTCCTGAATTTACATTACCAGACTCCATGGAGCTTAGAAAATGACACTCTTCAAATTGAAAAGAGCTTTTTCACCTGTTCGGGAGATTAAGGAGGGTATCAAGTCCCTTTCTTACCAGTAATTTGGGGGATCTTGGGAAAGTTATTGAACCTTTCCATGCCATAACTTCTTCCACCATAAAAATGGGAGTAGCTGTAGTTTCTAGCTGATAGGGGATGGAAAGGACAAAGGAATCCAAGGGGAAAAAAATGCTAAGACAAGTACTTGGGAAATAAAATGTAAGCTCAGTGGATTTTAGCTGTTCCTCCTGGCACTCTTTTTTCCCACTTTCTTCTCTGACTTCGTCTGACTCCATCCAAAGCTACAACATCATAGTCAGCAAGAATAATTGACTGAGCTCTTCTGCTCTAGTATTATCAGTCAATCAAACAGCTTGATCTCCACCCCCACCCACAATTTGGCTAGACAAATTTGCCCTTCGGTATAATAGTTAACTTGGTCAATTAAATGGAAAGGAACGTATAATATTTATATGGTAATTTTCTCTATCCTGAGCTTTCTCTTGGGCCACAGGACTGATCCTCACTGGGCCTGGTCTCTGGAGTCTAGGTAGATTCGTTTTTTTTCTTTTCTTTTTTTTTTTTTTTTTTTTTCAGACCATACTTCTGGCCTTGAGCCAGCATGTCTGCATGGTCTCAGAGCAGCTGAGCTCCAAGCGTGCCTTGGGGACTCAACTTCATTGACTCACAAAATCAAAATATACAAATCCCCCTTTTAAACTGTGATATATAACTGGGAGAATATTGCCTCTCCACTGCATTAGGGTCCGCCCTATTACCTTATGGAATTACCCACAGTGGCAGAAATCCATTCACCTGATCCACTGACACCCTGGGGGCAGCTCAGATAGCATAAAGCCAATTGATAGATGTAGATTTGATATATCTTTTATGCCCAGAATTTATGTCTTCTGCATGTTTCATTTGCCATTCTGACTCATTTTATGCCACTGGAGAACTAGGGAAATTCAAAAGGGACCGAGAAGGCTGCGACACGGAAGGAACAGGGTAGAAATCAAAATAGCCGTTTTTCTTTCTGATCCAGGGCCTCACACCAGAGCATCTGATCAGCTTTAAGACACAGAGTGTCTCCCCTTGGTTCCTCCCAGAAAGGAGGTAGAAGAGGCACTCCACTGAAGAAATCAAAACCTCTTCCCTGCATTCTTGCTGGGCCAGGTCCCCACTACACAGCAAATATGAACAATAAGAGACTGGAGATATGCATTTTATTCTCATGATGAGCAACACTTAGCCACAGAATTCAGCTCAGATCATGTTCAAACTACAATGTGGGAAGGACAAGAGCAGCCTCCTTGGGCTAGTGACACTGACATTTGAGAAAGGAAAATGATTTAATAGAGACCTTGGGTTCTAACAAAGCTTTCTGCCTCCTCTTTGCTTGGCTAATGTGTATAAATGTATTAGGATCGTAGAGGGTTTCTTCACAGGCATCTACAACACATGGAACAGATCAGTCTCGTGATTATCCCTCTGAGGCCCATCATATGCCCCATTTCTGTTCAATATCTTCATTTTTTTTTAAAAAAAATTATACTAAATTATAGTAACACACATACACACACACACACACACACACACACACACACACACACGTATGCCATATTCCTAAATATCCATTAGGAGATTGATCTAAGATCCCTATTGTAGACACCAAAAACCATGAATCCACAAGTTCCTTATATAAAATAAATAATATTTGCATAGAGCCCATGCCAGGCCTCTCATAGACTTTAAATCACCTGCAGATTACTTAATATAATGTATACAATATAAGCACTGTGTAAATTGTTATAATAAGAATTAGTGGCAAAATGTATTATTTTTCAATTTGATGTTGGCTGATTCTCCAGATGCAGAATCCATAGTCACTGAACTCACAACTAAAGAAGACTGACCATGCATGTGCACAAGGATTCACGTGCATGTGTGCATACATACACAGTGCTCACAGTAAACTTATAAGAAAGTAGTGTTCTTTTCTACATTCTACTGAAAATAATACCAAATGTGGGTGATAAAGTAACATCTGAGTCATACAAGGAACTGTGGGGAAACCTTTCCAATTAAGATTGCAGTTTCCTATGACCAGATAGCTCCTTTGAGATCAGTGCAAAATTGAAGACTCCCTTTACTAGCAGGGATTCCCCTTCTCTGACCTTGTCTAGGGATCCTGACTTCTCACACCCTCTTCCTGGGGAAGGTTGAGTAGTTCTTCGCAAACCACAGACTTATTCTTCTTCTTGATAAAAACCCATCAAACAAGTACCTAGGATTTCTTAAATGTCTCTCCATACAAATGAGGCACTCGTAGAACTTTAAACTTTAAACATTTAGCCAATAATGTTCGTTTACACTGAAAATTCCTCCCAATTCTCCAAGGTCCATAGATACCCCTGGTTTACCCTGAATAAAGTGTATGTGTACAAGCCCACCCCAAATAAAAGACACATACAAGCTATTTCATTGAATATAGTCTATTTTATTAAAGACCATGAGGAAAGGTCTTCTTGTAAAGAATTGTATCACTAAGATCCTCAGAAAAGGCCTTCTCCTCCTCTTCCTTTCTCCCCCACCCCCATCCCCTGAGCCAGAGTAGGATGCTGCAGAACCCTACCCATTCCATAGTCCCCTTCATCCTTCCAGCCAGATGTGCAGTGGCATCTGGACACCCTGAGAAGGAGAAAGCAGAGGACACAAATCACAAGGAACCATACTCTTAACCTCTCCATAATGCTTCATCATCTTGTCATCAATGGAGAAATGGAAGCCTGCACCACAAAGAAAAGATTGGCAGGAAGACCAGACAACAGTGAATAGCATTGTACTTGTGGAACAACCTTGTTTTAGCCCAAAAATTTGTTTCCATGAGAAATCTCTTCAAGAACAAGCATTTGATGAGCTCGGTATTCTTTCCTGAAGTCCTTGGAACTATGGAGAACATTCCCATTACAAAGCATTTCATTTGAAACATAATTTCTCTGAAGTAATGTATGTGCCTTTCATCATGGGGACAGTTCAAGAGCTTCTGTATCCATGTCCCTGTTGCAGATTTCTGCATTTGTAGCTTCTCTGTGTTTTCCCCTCCTCTACCACTTCAACTTCCATCACATTTCAAAATATGAAAAAAAAAACCCTCAATTCAGCCCCAGTTCTAACAAATTTGATATCTCAGCATACACGTGCATTCAACAAGACAAAAAACTTTTCTGTGTAATGAGTTTCTTCTCTTTATCAGTGAGGTAGAAGTTGGAGAAACACTTGCTAGTATTCTACAAATCCTTGAGTTAGTGGTGAGCAATATGAGACATGAGCCCTGGCTTTATGGTATTCACCATGTATCATAGACGTGACAAACATCATTCAAACAAACACAAAATGTATGCTCCAGGCATTAAAGGCACTGTGCAGAAATATAATAGGATTTCCTGTATTCAAGGTGTCCCAGAGTTTCTATTAGTAAATGTTAAATGATCTGAGATTTAAGAAATAGGATACGTTAGCAAGTATATTACCATGATTTTTAAAAATATTGATAAAAATAGAAACAAAAGAAGTGTTAGATGTCTATATAAAGAAAGCATATGGAATTTTAATTTGTGGCATAGACCTCAGAAATCTATTAAGAATTGAAGAGAAATCTATTAAGAATTAAAATTTTGATACTAAAATAGTATAAAAGTAAAAATTATGGACAAATCTGTTTTAATATATTAATATAAAAATCTCAACAAAATGTTAACACCAATACATTAAACAAATTGAGTCACTCTAATAATTAACAAATAGTTCAATATTACAAAAATCTATTAATAACATTCACTACAGTAGTAGGTCAAAGGAGAAAATGTGAATACCTAGTAAACTGTCAGAAAAGCATTTCAGAAAATTTAAAACCACCTCTAACTTAAAGAAAACTAACCTTTTGAAAGAGAACACTCCCAAATTTAAAATCCTGTGAACTGCCAGGCAGTGGTGGCGCATGCCTTGAATCCCAGCACTTGGGAGGCAGAGGAAGGCAGATTTCTGAATTCAAGGCCAGCCTGGTCTACAGAGTGAGTTCCAGGACAACCAGGGCTATACAGAGAAACTCTGTCTCAAAAAAAGAAGGAGAAAAAGGAGAAGAAGAAGAAGAAGAAGAAGAAGAAGAAGAAGAAGAAGAAGAAGAAGAAG
>JADRCD010219136.1:23323-43563 GCA_019843815.1 Montemys delectorum
AGAGAGAGAGAGAGAGAGAGAGAGAGAGAGAGAGAGAGAGAGAGAGAACCAGACAGAGATGAAGAGCTGAAACCTTTACTGAACTGTATCTACTTCCCTACCCAGACTGCTTAATCTGAGGTCCAGCCTTTCAACAGTTACTATAGTACATATTGTGTCATTGTATGGATCCCCAGACTCTGGCTCACAGACACTCATCAATAATCAAACAGCTTTAATATGTACGTACCAGTATCCTTTCTGAGACAATACACCTGTCAATCTAAAAGGAGCTGATCTTCATTCAACAACTGCCATCATTGAAGCTTTTCCTCAGCCTTCCACAAATCCACACTGTGTCCTCTGCAACTGCCCACTAATGACAGGGCTTGCCCAGGTCCAAGATTTCTCCCATCAACAACAAATTTTACTTACAACAACAATGACAAAGGTTAAATTGGATACAAAAAAAATGCATATTAAAAAAAATCTCCCAATATTTAAAGGAAAAGAATCCTCACAACCTGGAACTGCAGCTCCTTTTGTCCTACCCACCCCCACACACACACAATGTGAGGAGACTAACCCCAGACAAGCAAGGTTCCCTCAGCTAGCAGTCTAGTCTAGGGAAGAACAAAGACAAAACTCGAGTGACAGCTTTTGAATATTAATAGGGCCTATCAGCAAGGGTGAGCAGGAACGTTGAAGTCATCTACAAGTTCTAAAATCAGCTCCTAAAAGCCAGGATTCATCTCCTCACTCCCCACTTAAGAATTCCACTATGAAAATGAACCTTTATTTCAAAAGTAAACTTGTGAGATACCCAGAGATAAAAGCTGAGAAAGAGGTGCCAAAAGCTCCACAGGACTCTCTCCCTCTCTCGCTTTCTCCCCCCAGGGCCCATCATGATGCCGAGCATATTATAGATGCTCAATAAATACTTGTGACATGAATGATCTGAAAAAGAAAAGGAATTTTAAAGTCAGCTTTTGAGTAAGACCCGGCTTTGAAAACAAGCCGGTCCCCATCAATATCACAGAAACAGAAAATAGATTCTTAGGTAATAGAAACCCTTGTGATAAGTACCACCTCTGGAGGGGCTTCTTTTCTTAGCAAAAGTAGAAACAAAGTTTTCTAGGGTGCCACATGTCTTTTTTATTATCATTATTAACTCATCTACTGCCATTCACAGAGTCAATGTCATTGATCACCTGTTCCGCGTGTCAGGCACCATGGACATCTCCAAGGTGTTGGTGATTAAAAAAAGTGGGGGGAGGGGGCACAAATGACACCCAGCTCTTGTGGACCTCATGCTTGCTCTGTTCCTATCCCAACCAAACCATCATATGCTGGAAACATTATATGCCTCCTCACTATGAAGCCACATCCCAAATTCATCTTGCTCACCAGATACATTCATAGCCCTGCTATGCTGTTCACGTATTCAAAACCTCTAGGAGCAACTAGTACTTATAATTCAGCATAGGAGACATTTATCAGCCTGGTACTCTACATAAGGTGCAGTGCTAGCTCTGTCTGTTAATATCCCTCCATAATTATCATAAGTTACCTCCAAACTGGGCACTTGGAAAGTTTAAGGCAAGGTTGAGATTGAGTGCTGACTGGCCTGGGCTGTAGTCTGTGCCATCTGAAATTTTGACCGAGGCTGGAACTTCCACTCCCTAAGTAACTGCCACATTCAACTGCTAGACCTCACCCTGTCAGTCTCTCTGCAGGGCTTTAAGTTTCTCAGGACAGGGTATCTGGCTTCCAGAAAAAGACAAGAAAGATGTGGTGAAGGGGAGAGAGAAATAAAGATGGAATGAGGAGAAAGAAGAGGGGGCCACAATGCTTTAGACTGGTTGACTTCCGAGTTTCGAAAGTCATGGTATCACTCAGCCACATTCTATCAGGAATCTTTAAATGTCAAGGGAAAGAAACACACATTTCACCTCTTACTTTGCTTTATTTTTAAGACGAAGTCTAATGGATCTCAGGCTGGGCTCCATCTTGCTTTGTAGCCATAGATGATCTTGAATTTCTAGTCCTCCTGAGTGTTGAGAATATGGACATGTGTCACTACACCTTGTTTGTTCAGGAATGTGCTAGAAATCAAACACAAGGCTTCATTCATGCTAGGCAAGTACTCCCCACAACTAGACTACATCCCTGGACCCCAAGATCCACCTGTTTAAGGGGTAAATATCAAAAGAATCTGTGACTCACCTTAAACCTCGTATGAAGCTACCTAAAGTTACTTCTTAATCCATTTACCTATTTTCCCATCTCTGTGTTGTTATTCCCAGACTTGCTTTCTGACTTCCAACTGGCTGGCTCCTGAAAGATTGTGCCCATAATACAGTGGGTTGGATGTATTTCCTTCCAGACTCTGCATGGAAACTTAATAGCTGACATGATTGTATTATGAGAGATGGCCATTAGGAAATATATCACTAGAGCTCCAGCATTGACAATGGGAGTAAGACCCTCATGCCTTTCATTTGCTTCCCATCCCAACTTCAACTATGTGAGGAGGGTACAGCATCAAGGCGTCAGAAGAACCCACAGGTCACCAAAACCTGCTATTATTATACTGCCTAGTTTCCAGGGCTGGGAGAAAAATACACTCCTTTTTTTTTTCATATCATCCTATCTATATTTTGTTATAGCATCACAAATGGACTAATACACATGGCCAGTATCAGTTCTCTTCACATGCTGCCCCAACCTCGATCCTCTCTCTTCTGACCTCTAAACCCATACACTAGAAAGGGATCAGAGCACAGTGGCTCATGTTGTAGAGACTTAGCTGCCTGGGTTCAAATATCACTCTGCTTTTAGGAAGTTTCCATCATGATTTTCTCAGTTATAAAACGATGATCATACTTCCTTCTTCATAAGCTTATTATAAGAAATAAGTGCCCAATATTTATAAGTTACCAGGAGTGCTTTAACATTCACTGTTATTGTAGAACCTATTAAATAATATATATATAATTATACTTATATACACATATATGTATATGTATATGTATATACATACATACATACATACATACATACATACACACACACATACACACATATACATATATATAATTCCTTTGCAGCCCGGTCAAGATATATATTTTGCAGCTCATAGTGATATCTTGACTGGCCTTTGTCTGCCTTAGCCACAACCATTTTAACTCCAACTGGATCTGTATGTTCTCATTTTAAACATCTCACGTGTAAATGTCTTGTGCCTGGCTGTTTTCTGATGGGCTTTAAATACATCATTTTCCTAGAATGTCTAAGAAAAGGCAAACATTCACTTCCAAAAGAACAGAGGAAACAGTGCCTCCACACCAGTCCCTTTAAGAAATAGTCATGCCGTCTCCCCAGACACCACAGACCGAGAAGAAACAGTTGTCTTACTTCAGTGAGACTCCAATATCTCAAAGTGACCCCAAGATAGGCTTTCCCACAATGCTAGCCTAATGGAACCCACTTCCCCTACAAGAACTTGGGAAAGCACCCAAGCTGTGTGCTGGGGGGAGGGCACAGAGCCTTACACCTGGTGGTCAGGGAACTGATACAAGTGTTATGATGCTCTGATGTCTAGGATAAGCCTGGATTATGCAGGAAGTTGAGAAGTTGAGTCCAAGATGGGCTACAAAGAAAGACCCTGTTTTAATAATATGATAAAATTTGAATATCGGGGAGAGTAGGTTAATTTGAGCCTAAAAGACAAGAGCCCAAGTTTTGGAATAATTTGGATGAAGCAACCTCCCAAGACTGCTAAACCTTCAAGAGCCTAGCATTTCAAGATCACCAATAACTGACTCCTTCTTCACTGCAGACTCAGATAGCATGGAGCCTTAAGGCTCCCCACCAGCACGTGTCATTAAAATGGGAGTTTAGGTCTTAGCTTAAAATCAGAGCCCAACCCCAGACAATATTCATATTTGGAACCAGACTCCCAGGTAAATCTAGAAGCAATGAGAATTAACAGAGAGACGACTTTCCTGGTCTCTGTTACTTCTGCTGCTGAGAGGTGTGTACTCCTCTCAACCTTGGGTGGAGAAGCTTCTTACTACAGATGGTCCGTGGTTCATTCAGAGAGACTCACGACTGTTCAAAATGCTACACGTATATGGCTATGACTGATCAGTGGTCAATGAGACATCTGTAGTGCCCAAGGCTCAGGGAACATCTCAGAAGAAGAGGCAGAAGAAATATAAGAACTGCAGGATATAGAGAGAGCGCTGAAAGGCTGCCTTCTGGACATGAGATAGCTATTGCACAGTATGAACTCAGAGCACCCTTGGTTGCCATGCCCAAGGCCAGCCATGTTAAAAATTCCAGCATGGATGAAGGTAGAGAGGACTCCTGAGGCCCCACCCTTCAGCTACTGACAGTTAGTGGTTCCCAGAAGAGAAAAATTTATTTTTCTTGGGCAGGAGGTGGTGACCATTGGATAACCCAGTGGATGAACCCTTCATATGTAAGTATTTGGACAGCAGTTCCTAGATTCAACACTATTTTTAAGATGGAGGTATAGAGTGGGGATGAATATGAGCAAGACATATTATATATATATATATATATGTATAAATTTTTTGAAGAATAAATAAAAGTATTAATAAAATATAGGAAGGCACTACAAGAAATTTAAGGAAGGATGTTTTATACTCACACACAAAAAGAAGCCTCCAGTGGTCCTTGTTGGGCTAATAAGAGATGACATTCATTCATTCATGAATGCACATATGCATGCGTATATACATTGCACATTTAATTCTGTTTTCAACTAGTCTTTATCAAGAATGGGCTAGGCACATTGACACCAAGAAATTGAATATGAGTTTCTTAGCTTCAAGTATCCTACCTGGAACAAGTTCCTCTCACAGGCTCTCACTGTCTTTGTGTACAAAATGAGAAGGTTGGACAGAATCTCTAGGGTTCTTATGATTTCCCAAAATCAAATTGCTATTTTTTTCTGATTCTAATGCCTGCTCTGCTTTGCCAGGCAGGGCTGCTATGAAGATGGAGTTGGAACATGAGCGTGAAAGCGCTTTGCCAAGTGCAAAGCACTGCTCAGAATGTGATGCAGTATCCTCTCTGTTGTTGCCATAGCCCCCAAACTCCCAGGAGAAAACTTTGCAAAGGCCTTCTTGATAATATCCCACTGGGATCCTAAATGGGAGAAGCACTTCGAGTCTCATCTGGTTCTCTCCTGCTGCTAGGGAGGTCCAAGGCATCACTTCTGTACATTAGCAGCCTCAAAAAGAATGGTTTTTATGGATCACAACTTTCCTTCAGGAAAAAAAAATGTGCTGGACCCAATTCTGATATCTGGTCTAAGTTCAGGAAGGAATAAAGATCTGTGATCCATTAGCGATGTCTGCTATGGTGAAAGAATAGTGATCACAAGCCAGTTACTATTCCTGGATGCCTGTACACATTGTTGCCACAATACACTAAACATCAGATGGGATCCTAAGATGACATTAAAATCTTCCAAAGAAGGCCAGTGCCCTGAGCAGACCTTGGGCACAAACTCCTCAACCAGTCCCACAACATACAGAAGCTCTACTCCCAGGCGATCTAACATGCCCAGGATCAGAGGAGAGGAGGACACAACATCTGTCCCAACACCTGGAGTAACTGGGACCAGAGGGACCCAGGCACTCAGGAACTCCACCAGCCCAGTGGCACTGGTTCCTTCAGTTCTGTCTGGACCCGAGCTTTGAGCAGACCTTGGGTGCAAACTCCACAGCCAGTCCCACAACACCAGAGTAAGCTCCACTCCCAGGTGACCTAACAACCCCAGGATCACAGGATCACAAATCACAGGATCACAGAGATAGCTTGACTCTGAGGAGTTCTGACACAACCAGGATCACAGGAAGGACAGGCCCCAGTCAGATTTAGCAAAAGCAGGTAGCACTAGAGATAATCAGATGGTAGGGGGCAAGCATAAGAAAATAAGCAATACAAACCAAGGAGACTTGGCATCATCAGGACCCAATACTCCCACCATAGCAAATCCTGGACACACCATCACACCAGAAAAGCAAGATTCAGATCTAAAATCACATCATCTCATGATGATAATAGAGGACTTTAAGAAGGACATAAATACCTCCCTCAAAGAAATACAGGAGAACTCAGGTAAATAGCTAGAAGCTCTTAAAGAGGAAACACGAAAATCCCTTAAAGAACTACAAGAAAACACAATCAAATAGGTGAAGGAAATGAACAAAACCATACAGAATCTAAAAATGAAAATAGAAACAATAAAGAAATCAGAAAGAGTGACAACTCTGAAAATAGAAAACCTAGGAAAGAGATCAGGAGTCATAGATGCAAGCATCACCAACAGAATACAAGAGATAGAAGACAGAATCTCAGGGGCAGAAGACACCATAGAAAACATTGACACAACAGTCAAAGAAAATGCAAAAAGCAAAAAGCTCATAACCCAAAATATCCAGGAAATCCAGGACTCAATGAGAATACCAAACCTAAGGATAATAGGTATAGAAGAGAGTGAAGACTCCCAATGTTATGGGCCAGTAAATATCTTCAACAAAATTATAGAAGAAAACTTTCCTAACCTAAAGAAAGAGATGCCCATGAACATTAAGCTTACAGAACTCCAAATAGACTGGACCAGAAAAGAAATTCTTCCTGTCACATAATAATCATAATAACAAACAAAAAATGCACTAAACAAATAAAGAATTTTAAAAGCAGTCAGGGAAAAAGGTCAAGTAACATATAAAGGCAGGCCTATCAGAATTATGGCGGACTTCTCACCAGAGAGTATGAAAGCTAGAAGATCCTGGGCAGATGTCATACAAACTCTAAGAGAACACAAATGCCGGCCCAGGTTACTATACCCAGCAAAACTCTCAATTACCCTAGATGGAGAAAACAAGATATTCCATGACAAAACCAAATTTACACAATATCTCTCCACAAATCCAGCCCTCCAAAGGATAATAGATGGAAAACACCAACATAAGGAGGAAAACTACACTCTAAAAGAAGCAAGAAAGCAATTATTCAACAAACCCAAACAAACATAATTCTACTTCTAACAACAAAAATAACAGGAAGTAAGAATTACTTTTCCTTAATATCTTAATATGAAAATTAATATTACCAATATATCCTAATTGATTGAAATCCAAAAATATGAGGAATTAGAAATTTGTTGACTGTCATTCAAAGGTCTCTCTAATTTGATAATTGGAGAAATAGGTCCAATATTGTACAATCCATATATACTTTCTGCTTGTTTGTATGTGACAGTGTCTTGCTGTGTACCACATAATGGTCTTGAAATCATGTTTCTCCTATCTCAGCCTCTCTATTAGTAGTATTGTTTATTTGATGTTTTTACACTATACTATGGTTTTCAGAACAGCTTACATATTTCAAAAGTATTTATACTGCCAAAACAAATGTAAACAATTAACTTGGGAGGTGGCTTGTAAGAGAACACAAAGAATGAGACTGAATGCTTTGCTTAATGTTTGTAACTCTTGTATCAAGTTTGAAGAAGAGGACTTTATAAGTTACTCTTTCTCTGAGATGAATGTTCTTCCAAATTATCTCAGCCAATGAAGCAGATTCTTACCCTCACCTAATGTCTGTGCCACCCTCCAAGCAGAACCATTGTTCACTGAAACAGTTGGTGAATGACTTTATGGATAGACTATCTTAATATACACACCATTTCATAAATGAATATAACCTGTTCTCTGTGGGCTAAGAATAAAGTCACTCACTCAAGTCAAATAGCTTTGACCATAGCAGGAAGTCTGTATCCAAAAATCGTACCTACAATTCATTCCTTGGTGCAGCAGAACTGTCAACTCTCAGCTTAGCTACAATGGAGGTAAAATCCTTTGGTGATGTGAGGGTCACTGAAGTACAGCCTTATTACAATGAAATCCAATGTCTAAAAATTGTTCTTATTTTGGGCTTGTACCACAGTAAGAGCCAAGATTTTAAGCCCTACTAAATACAAAACAAACAAAAAGACTTTATATATTTATGTTCATTTTAAAAATGCTAATAGTGATGTATTATTTTAAAATATACAATTAATATGTTTGGAGTTATTTAAAATTTATATTGAGAAAAACACATATTTTCAGTATTGCTGTAGACAAGCATCTACATAAGACTGTCAAATTGTTGTTTTATATCAAACAACTTTTATAATACTCATTATTATTATTATAATATTTATATATTTTAAAGAATATGACAAAATGTGTTATAGGTATTGAAGAGGGGACTCTGGGAAGAGTTGAGGTACAAAAGAGAAATAAGAATACAATTTAATTCTATTTACTTAAAATATATTTTTAGGGCTGGCGAGATGGCTCAGTGGGTAAGAGCACTGACTGCTCTTCCGAAGGTCCTGAGTTCGGATCCCAGCAACCACATGGTGGCTCACAACCACCCATAATGAGATCTGATGCTCTTTTCTGGTGCGTCTGAAGACAGCTACAGTTAATTACACCGGAGCAAATAGGGCCGGCAGAGGTCCTGAGTTCAGTTCCCAGCAGCCACACACGTGATAGCTCATGGCCATCTGTACAGTTACAGTGTACTCACACACATAAAATAAATACTAAAAAATAAATCTTAAAATATATTTTTAAATGTTAACAAATTCAGATAAATTCAAATCATGTTTCTTTTCTCATCATAATGCAAAAAAACTTAAATAAATAAAAAATAAAAAAAAAATCTTCCAAAGACCTATCCTCTCCTGAGCCACAGAAGAAATTATTAACAGGCTCAGACTCAGCATGCCAAAATTTAAACCATCAATCATTTACACACACACACACACACACACACACACACACACTTCATGTGTTATACATTCATTCATGCATGCAACAGATGAGCATGAAGTACCTATTATAAGTATACAAAGCCCAAGTTTGGAGAACGCAATGAAGAAATAGTCCAAGGCATACTTAAATTGGGAAGAAAAGAGTTATGAAACTGAGTTAAATATGACACATCCAGTAAGGGTGTGATGATGTAAGATGGGTTATAATCAGAAGGTAAATGAGTATGATCAAAGAAGCTAAACTTTCGCTCAGGAATGGGTCTGACTCAGAAATGACAAGAATTTCATCTTGTAGTGAGGAAAAGTGGGGAACTGGGGCAAATGTACTTGGGAACTTTCTTTTTTTTTTAAATTTAATTTTATATTTTTGCTTACTCATTTTTACAGCTAACTCATTGCCCTCGTTACATCACCCCTCCCACACTCTTTCCCCCATTCTGCCATCCCCCTCCCCCATGCCCCAGGTATCTCCTCCACCCTAACACCCTAACACTTCAAGTCTCTGTGAGGTTAGGTGCTTCCTCTTCCACTGAGGCCAGACAAGGCAGTCCAGCTACTAGAACATATCCCATGTATAGGCAACAGCTTTTGGCATAGGCCCTGTTCGTTGTTCAGGACCTACATGAAGGCCAAGCTGAATACCTGCTACATATGAGCTGGGTGACCTAGGTCCAGCCCATGTATGTTCTTTGGTTGGTGATTCAGACTCTGAGAGCCCAAGGGTCCAGGTTAGTTGACTCTGTTGTTCTTCCTGTGGAGTTCCTATCCCCTTTTCGGCCTGCAATCCTTCCTCCTATTCTTCCATAAGAGTCCCTAAGCTCCAACCTCTGTTTGGCTGTGGGTGTCTATATCTTTCTGAGTCAGATGCTGGGTGGAGCTTCTCAGAATACAGCATGTTCCTGATACTCTTTCCTAGGATAGTGGCAAGATGGTTCAGGGCTTAAGAGAGCTGGATGCTTTCCCAGAGGATACAGATTTGGTTCCCAGAATCCATATCAGGCAATCCATAATTACTTATAAACTCAGCTCCTAGTGATACATCTTTTTCTGTACTACATAGGTACGGGCACATACACCTACACACACACACACACACACACACACACACACACACACGCACACACACACGCACATACAGAGAGAGGGGGGATGCACATAATTAAATAAATAAAAATATTTGTTCTTTTGTGATTGGGTTACGTCACTCAGGATGATATTCTCCAGATCTATCCATTTCCCTAAGAATTTCATAAATTCATTGTTTTTAATAGCTGAATAGGCATGCACTCTCTGATAAATGGATATTAGCCCAGAAGCTCAGAATACCCAAAATACAATCCACAAACCACAAGAAACTCATGAAGAAGGAAGACCAAAATATGAATACTTCATTCCTTCTTAGAAGGGGGAACAAAATACCCATGGAAAGAGTTGCAGAGACAAACTATAGAGCAGAGACTGAAAGAAGGACAATCTAGAGTCTGCTCCACCTTGGACTCCTTTCCATATTCAATCATCAAACCCAGACACTATTCTGGATGTCAGCAAGTACTGGCTGACAGGAGCCTGATATAGCTGTCTCCTGAGAAGCTCTGACAGTGTCCGACTAATACAGAAGTAGAGGCTCACAGCCATCCATTGGACTGAGCATAGGGTCCCCAATGAAGGAGTTAGAGAAAGGACCCAAGGAGCTGAAGGGTTTGCAGCCCTTTAGGATGAACAACAATATGAACTAACTAGTACCCTCAGAGCCCCCAGGGACCAAACCATCAACCAAAGAGCACACATGGTAGGACTAATGGCTCCAGCAGCATGTGTATAGTAGAGGATGGCTTAGTCAGTCATCAATGGGAGGAGAGACCCTTGATCCTGTGAAGGTTTATGCCCCAGTGTAGGGGAATGCCAGGGCCAGGAAGTGGGAGAGGGTGGGTTGGTGAGCAGGGGGAGGGAGGATTAAACAGGGTTTGTTTTTTGTTTTTGTTTTTGTTTTTTATATTTTTTCGGAGGGGTAACCGGGGGAGGAGACATCATTTGAAATGTAAATAAAGAAAATATCTAATAAAAAAAATTTTAAAAAGTGTTAAAGGTCAGGATGGTGAGAACAGGCAACGTAAAGAGTCTACAATTTACCAAGACTAAAGTAATAGGCATGGCTTATGAGACTTGCTGGATGAGGTGTCATTCAAAGGGAGATTACACAAAACAGCCACATCCAGGTTCATCCTAAGAGAAAAGTGCTGTGTGCAGAGTAAATTAGAGAAAGGCAGATGTGGGAAGTTCAATACGTGGAAATTGTTCCTAGGAAGAGCTGCATCAATCCAGGGTGAGGCACCTAGCAGATATGTATCTTTCTGTCACTGTGATAAATACATGAGAAAATCAATGAAAGGAAGAAAAGATGGATCATTGCTCATCATTTCAGAAGTTCCTGAAATAGTGGGCTTGCTCCTTTTCTTCAGGCCTGTGGTAAAGCAGAACATTGTGGTGGTAAGAACAATATGGGGGAACAGAGGCCCTCTTGCCTCATGGTGGTGGTAAACACAATGAGACACAAAAGGCTGAGGACAAGAAACATCCCAGAGAAGCATGCCCCCAGTGACCTACTTCCTCTGACCAAGCCCTCATCTTCCAGTAATGAATACATCAATAGATTAACCCATTGATTAGGACCAATGCTCAAGATCCAATTGCCTCTCTATGATTAAATCTACCAGCTGCGGACCAAGCCCTTAGGGGGAGCACTTTAGATCTAAACCATAATTGCATGGTAAAAGAACATTATTTGAACCAAAAATAAAAAAATGTTAAAAAAAAAAAAAAAAAATGAAGACTGTAACTGTTCTGTTTCAAACCTCCTGTGACTCCTTTGGAACTGAGTTGCCATCAGCACTGATCACAGGACATGGATTACAAAAAAAAAAAAAAAAAAAAAAGGACATAGAAATCCTACCTTAGCTCTTGAACATTTTTCCAGCCTCTCTCTTTACAACTGGGTGGCTTTGGAAAAGGATGTTCACCCTGCCATCCCTGCATACCCTGGAATGGGCATCCTTCTGGTAGGACAGAGTCTTGGTCAATCAGAAGCTTACGAATCAGTTTTTTTGCATTCACCCCCTGGATTGCTCGGCCCCAAGTTGACACACTGCCTCTTTAAAGACATTATGAAAATTATCAGCAATGTATCAAGGTGTCTTTGAAGAATGGTATAAACTTCAACTGCACTACTTATTGCCATAAACCACACTTCCAGGTTTTTATTTATATGCACATTAGTTCAATATGATTGGATCTGTAGGCAGCAGAGAGGATTGGGGTAATTTATATATATATCAATAAAGATCGCCAGCCAGCCACTGGATGCTCTGAGGGGAACAGTAGTTCCATTTAAAACATTAGGAACTGAAGAAATTGAAAATAACTCTCTATTTAGAGGCCAAGGATTAAGGCATTTTGCAAGGAAGGTCTCAGCCCAGCCAGGCTATGCTAAAAAGGCTGTTAAAATGTCATTTGGCTGATAGTTAAGCCACAGAATTTACCTTAACCCCTTCATGTCAATTGAATTAGTTTCAGTGAAGCATTGACCCTAACGGAAAAGCTTCAGGAATGGTAAAAGGGCTGCAGTGTGCAGGCATATGCCATTTCATGCTGATAGCCTCAACTCAAGCCCCCCACATTAACTGCATAAGGTCTTTATTTATTGGTCTTTCCTGTGGTCCCTGGCCAACGAGGGCTCCTTATCCAGGCTGAGTCAAACAGACACTCTCTCAGAAGATTCCACTGATGGAAGGCACAAACTATAAAAGGGTGAAAGTTAATTAGTCTACTGTGGTGGTACCCTGAGGAAAATCTCTAGTTCCTGCCTTCTGTCCAGTGAGGCTATCCTGATTCTAGCTTCTTGGGCTTTTTCTCCTCTGCATTCTGAATCATGGAGAAGGCTTCCCACTTTTCATGCTTCCTTCTCTGAGCCAGAGAGACAGCTGCTTACAACGGTGGAGCCTGTCTGAGAAAGACATGAAATCTAGGAGCCATGCATGTTAGCCAGCCTTGGCCCCATTGCTAACTAGTTATGTGACCACAGACAAGGTACCCTTTCCTCTTATGCTAGTTGACAAATGACTTCTCACTGACAGTATTGGCTTTGTGTATAAAATGAAAGCAGTAGTTCTCAGATTCTAGAGCATGACAGATTCATCTAGAACATGTGGGCATTAATTCTCAGGGGGGACAATTTACAAATGTAGTTTGTTCAGTGAATAAATCGCTTGTCATGCAAGCTTAAAAGTCTTAAGATAAGTTCCCTATATCCTATGTAAATGCCAGGGAGATATCAGTCAGCCTGTAATTCCAACCTCAGAAGCTAAGACTGGTAGAAACTCAGAGCAAGTTGGAGAGCAAGACCAGCCATATTTGAAAGCTCTAGGTTTGATGGAGAAATCCTGGCTCACTGGGTAAGGTAGAAGAACTATCAAGGGTGATTCTTGATATAACTATGGGCCTCCACATGAGCACATACTTAAGCATCCACCCATCCATACACACACTCATGACAGTGGAGGGAATCAAAGCACACATGTTCAAGTGATACATCACAGGGCGCTTAGCTCTATGGAGGGCAATGAGAATGAGCTCTGAGAGAAGGAACAATTAAACCAGGTGGCAATCTCACTTCAGCTCATGTCTTTCCCTTGAATGCTTTATATATTGAGGTCTTCAATGAATTTTCCCTGCAAAATGAGTTCTCTTGAAAGAGAAGAGAAACATTAAACAGAATCAATGTACTAGAGTCGTTAGATAGCCTATAAGTGAGCACACTGTTCTGATTCCCCAGGGAACCTCCTACATGACTTCTGAGAAACAAGCCCAGAACACTCTGGGGATCTGGCCACTGTCTTCATCCAATCTGAGAAGCTGACACTTGTGAACCACACCAGGAAAATCAGAGCCCATTCTTGTCCAGAGAAGAAGCAAAGAAACGAATGAAGTGGAGTTGGTGCACATCTTTGGGATGCAGCTTTCAAAAGGAATAAAACCATGACCATGACATTTTATTACCCCTTCCTGTAATACCCAGCAGCTGGGGGTGGTGGTTGCTCAGTGAGGTGCTATTAGATGACCTCTCACCCCCTCAGAGGCTCCTCCTACCATGACTCTTCCTGTCGCAGCACTTTTTCACACCATAAACTGGAGCCAGAGGAGATCCATAAACAGCCCGGGTCCTATTTTTCACTTTAAAGTCCCTATGTGGTTTCATTTATTTTCAAAGGAGCATGTGACATGTTCATTGGCACCTTTCATGCTATAAAATATCTGTTGACATTTGTGGTTTGGGGCTGGGTTGGATTAGGGGCAGTTTCATCCCTTTCGCCACTTCACATACCACTAGGGCAAGCATAATACTACCCTGCTCACAATTCTTAATCTAGATGTGTCCTCCACTGACCGTGAGGGTTAAAAGCAGATACTGTTTCCTGTGTCATCTATATGAGGGGCAATAAGACACCAGCTTTGTCTGATGAGCTGAGACACAGCTAGATAACTTCATCTGAATTGTCTCAATGAATCCTCCCATAAGCCTATGGGGGCAGGGGACCGTCACTGTCCTCATTTTACAGATGGCAAAATTGAGGTGTGGAAAAGATGGGTGGATTTCCCAAATTACAGAAAAAGTGATGGAACAGACATCAGTCTTAGGAACCCTGACACCACAGCCTGTTTTCAGTGGCCACACTGCTCTATGTGTCCATTCACATCTGGTTGCCATTTGGAAAGGCATCAGTTGGAGGAATCAGAAATGGGAGAATCTAATGAGAAGTATGACATCATGTAAAGATGTCTGGTTCAAGAGAAATAACATCAGTTTCACTTTGTGTTCATTACCAGTAGAATCTACTTGTCCTCTAGGAGCTTGGTCTTTTCTATTATCACCAAGGGGAAAGTCTTAAGAAAGCTAATAAACACACAGGGCCATGGCCACAGGGACTCAGTAAATGGAAGAGACAAAGTATGTGTAGACAGATGCTGAGAGCTCAGCTGATAATCAGGTGTGGTAATCAAATACGTGTTAGAAATCAGAACAACCTAAAACTCATTCCAAGGCTATAAAGTCAACCAGGAAATTTCTTCCATAGGTAAAATTCAGAAAAAACATGACTCAAAACCCCATAATTAAGACAAATAAACAAACTTGTTTCCACTCCCTATCTACCCAACTTTTCTGGCCTTCAAATTATGAACAAGAGGAAATTTCTATTATACAGCTATAATTGCATTCGAAGGACAATTCAAGCATGATTCCCCATGTAAACCAACCTTCCTATATCCAGATCAAATTTCCACTGATACACTTATGCAGACCATACTAAATATATTTTATATAGGTATATTCACATGTAAAGATTTGTTATATGTCATAATGAAATTTATTATTATGGACTCTGAAAAGAAAATGTACATTCTCTACACAATTTCACACAAACTAAAACTGAAATCCATTCTTTCTTTAAAAATATTCCATTAACATTATTCTATAACAAACAATGTTTGGCCATTGTTTTAATGGTTTGGTAATATTCTAGTGTACACTAACTGGAAGTTTAGATAGCCTCTAATTTTTACTATTAACAAGAGTACAATAACTGATGCTATCCCTAAATCTCATGGAATTTATTCTTTAGGTTCTAGGATAAATTCATGATTATGAAGTTATAGGAACCAAGACAGATACATTTCATTTTTTTCTGTGTGTTTTCAAATTGTTCTTTTTGGGAAGATAAGCCTGCTTTAAGATTTATTCTCACTGGTATAAGATGACTGAGATTCTTTATAAACAGCAGATGGGCAACATGAAATTGTCATTCTTACTTTTAAAATGATTGGATATTAGCCAAATTATATGGTTTAATAACCCTTCCATAATGTAAGTAGGGCGTTATTATTGTTGAACTTTATTGGCCATTCAGAAAAGAGTTCAGCACACACTGACACAGCATTCTTTTTTAAAAAGTTCTTTTTAGGTTTCTTATGTGAGTGTGTTTGCCTGCTTGTATGTATACATACCATGTGCACACTTGGAGCTTGCAGAGCTCAAAGGAGGGCAATATATCACCTAAAACTGGAATTATGGGTGGTTGTGAGCCACCATGTAGGTGCTAGGAATAGAGACCCTGGGTCTTCTACAAGAACAGCAAGTGCTCCTACCCTCTGATTCATCTCACCAACCTCTATCACTGTATCTTTTTAAAGTCAAAAAAGTAAAGTGTTTCATAAGATGATATGAGCCAGTATTAAAAACACAGCTTTGCAACATGTGAACAACTAATGTGAAGGAGGTAAAGTGTCGTTCCATAGCTGAAGACAGAACGTGTTATTTCTGGGCTCACTTCTATGTTGGGGACACAGCTGACAGAATGAAAAGGGAAACCACACGCACTGTCACCAGTCCTGGAGACAGTCTCCCTAAACTAAACCAAATCTAGAAGAATGGCCCAGATGGAAGGATCTAGAGCCATCCAGCCATTCCTTTTCAAGTTCCAAGAAAAAGACTGAAGAAAAAATGAGACACACAGGATTCTCCACCTAGGAAATCACAATACACCAAAACCTTCAGGCACTGAACAGCTCTTTGGGGAGACATCTGCCACTGGTGAGACACTCTGCATTCCTTAATTGTGTGTGGCATGTGTCCCTTTGATCACATAATGCTTCAGCAGAGCAAGCTTTCCAAAGTTCCAGACCTCTCCTTTTATTAGAGAAGAACCTAGATTATCTGGTTTATAGACTGAGACAGGATTCGACATGATATCTCAATAAACAGATATTATTGCATGTTCTTTGCATGCCAAGATCTGCAGAAGACACCAGAAAACATAATCTAGCAAACTATCATTCCTGACTTCAATAAGGTTGTGATCCAGTGGGGAATAAAAGACAAACTAACAAGTGATTCCAGCTTAATATTAATCAGAGCTGATCTATATTAAACATTAATATCTAGATTAAACATTAATACCAATCTTAAACGATTTAGATCATGCAGTTGTTGGGCACCTTTAAAATGTATCTTCTAAAGCCAAGGAACCAAACTTCTGAATTTAGTTTAAACTCATTTAAACTTCGATTTTCAAATCAACAAATGTTCCTGTTCACTACAGTTTTGTTGACATACGGCTCTATTTCACTATGACAAAAATTTAGCATCAAAACTGAGATGTGTTGTGATTGTCAAACACATACAAGCTCTCAAGGCCTTTGCTCAAAAAAATTGTTAAACTCTTCACTCATATAATTATTACAATTACATTTTGAAATAGTATATTAATATTGGACATATTGAGTTCAATAAAATAGATGATTCAAATAAATTTCACCTGTCTCTTATTTAACTTCCTATAATATGGCTACAAAAAATTAATTGTATATACAGCTTGCCATATTCCCTGTAGATATGAGTGACCTAAGAGACAGATGAAGAAGATGTAGACTTATTTCAAAGGAAGACCATAGCCATCTAAGTGAGCAGAAAGTAAGCAACAATGACCTTCAGAGATAGAACATACACATTAGCCAGGTCCTGCAGCTACACAGAGCAGGGCACCAGAGCCCAGAATGATCTGTCTGCAATTTTTAAGTGTCCTCTCCTATACCACTTCCTCTAGAACAACTAGGGATTCATGCATGCATGTATATGTATAGATTTCTGAGCAGGTGAATTCACATGTGTACATACCTGGTGGAGACCAGATGTTTATATCAGGTGTCGTCTACCGCTCTTTTTAAAAACAGGGCTCTCACCAAACCTGGAGCTCATCAATCCAGGAAGACTAGACAGCCAAGCTACTCCAAGGAGCCTCCTTTTTTCTCTCTCCAGTGCTGGGGTTAGAAGCACACTCCTGGACTTTTTACACGGATTCTGAGGCTTCAAACTCAAGTGTTCATGCAAGTGCAAGAAACAGCTTATCAACTGAGCCACCCACCCCCCCATCCCCAAGGACTCTCTATTAAAGCCAAATACTTTTGAAGCTACTCCTGACATTAGCTGCCTGGGAAAGAGTGCACTGTTCAAGTTCTATGTCGCCGAAAGCAAAGGTAGACTGTATTCTTGAGCAGCTTTCTGATTCCTTCAATGTGTGCCACAGTTGCATATTGCGCAATGGGCATCCTTACCTAGTTATTTTATAGAAAATAACTCCCACTGAAGTAAACATCATACTGGGATGAAGTAGGCATCCCAGGAAGCCTAATTGTGATTGGCTCCTAAGAACCAGCAGCCAGCCTGGAGGAGGAAGAGACACAGCTGCAAGGCAGAGATGGAAGGAAATGGCAGGATGCAGTGCCACGCTGTAAGATGTCAGGCTCTGAGCAGCTCTGTGATTTCTGACTCTAGAGAATCTTTACAACCTCTCTGAGTTCCTTGTCGCTCATTTCTTTCTTTCCTAAAATTTATTTTTACTATTTTTTTATTTATGTGCACTTGTCTACATGTCAATGTGGGTGAATGGCACATGGTAGAGTGCCTACATAGAGCATCGGATCTTCTGGAGCTGGAGATACATGGGATTCAAGTCACAGGAAATGCATGCTGGAAACCCAACCCTGGTCCTCTGGAAGGACAGCAAGACTACCAGAGTCATTTCTCCACAGACTCCGTTTCTTCCTTTCAAAATTAGTGAGAAAAAATGACACTCAGGACTCCTGACACCCTGGCTAGACAATTTGCTGTTATAATTGTTATAATAGTCTGACTGTGTAAGCAAGGTGACTGGGAGCTTCCCTGCCTCTACCACCTAGATGTGAGGAACACCTCCCCACTCCATTTGTGACGTCTCAAAATATCTCCAGATGGCCCCGAATCCAGCTAAGAATCACTGATCTGCCACCTCAGTCATTGTGAGGCAAGCAGACAATGTGAGCAAAAGCTGTCAAGTGCCGGGGGAAGGTTTGTTACATAAATACATAAAACGCAAGTAGTAAAGCTCCCGCAGGAATGACAGTGGCATTAGCAGACCCTCCGTTTTGTGTATTCAACTAGCCATCACATTAGCCCGAGAACCTCCATCTATTCTCCTCTTCCCCACCAAAAGGAGTAAGGTCTCAGGTCTCTCGAGTAATGTGAGGAGAAAGACCCTGCAAACGGATGTGACTACCTCGATGGATTTAATGGTGCTTTTTAAATGTGGATAATTACAGGGCCTCTTCTAAGCAAGTGCACCAGTTGGGAGGGGCAGGGTAGGGGGAGGCTGCAGGCTCTGGAGCACCATGGGCCCCACATAGCTCAGCTCCATGGAGCTGATGGTAATGTTATTAAATGTGCTCTCTCCTTTTATTAGGCATCTTAATAACCTCTAAGTTGCACCCAGGAGAGTTGGTGCAGAAAAGGAATTCTGGCCAACCTAATTTGTATTTGAAAATACCCCATAGGCCAAGGGAACAAGATTCAGATGAATATCACAGGCAGCTGAGGGCTGCACAAGGCGAGCAGTTCCAAATTGTGCTCCATTACGGAATGCAAAATGTCTGCCTCTGCCTGGCCCCAGCCTCATTCTTTGTCCTTCTTTTCCAATAGTGCCCCTATGCCAGTATACACAACCCATACCCTTCTTACCCTTAAGAAGAGACCATAATGTGTTGCCCCCAGACAAATCATGAGAGGCACTTTATACCTTTATACCATCTCTATTCGTTACTGGGAAATAGGGCCCAGAGTGAGTCCAACCATTATTCTCACTTTGTAGGTGAGGAAACCGTAGTGTAAAGAGCTGGTATCCATATGTGTGAAATGTCGCGATGAGGATCACTATTTTGTACAACTAATGATCCAGTAATACAAATATTTTCAAGCTAAAATATGAATTGACCATCTTTACAGAAAAAAAAAAAGTACACACTAGATAAATACAGAGTGTGGAGGTAAACTCAATTCCAACTGAATTAGGAACTGGTAATAATCTTCAAGGTTAAAGGTTCCCAATAAACTTTCTAAAAATGAGAGCTATCACAAACACAAACAGAAACAAGATTCTTGAGAAATTTTGCAGGTATAGAACAAACAAATTCTGGTGGCTGTTGTGTTTTATTTTTTTAAAAAAAAAAAAAAAATCAGGATCTGTTTTATAAAGCCAGGTGTGGTGAGGTGAAAGGAATATGCCAGCAGGCCCACGCTAAGTCAGCAGGCCCACGCTAAGTCAGCAGGCCCATGCTAAGGCAGCAGGCCCACGCTAAGACATCCCTTCTCCCTGAAGTACCAGCCGTATGACAGATATAATACAGAATAGAGTTTATGTGGGACATGGGAAGGGGAGGTGAGAAGGGAGCAGAAATAGATAAAGACAGACAGATGAGAAGAGAAGAAGAAAAGAGAAGAGAAGAGAAGAGAAGAGAAGAGAAGAGAAGAGGAGAG
>JADRCD010219137.1:2519-14273 GCA_019843815.1 Montemys delectorum
AAAAGAAAAGAAAAGAAAAGAAAATTTCAGTAATGGAAAAAGTTTGAAAGTGTGCACTGCCATACATTGCTGTGTCTATTATTTCTTTTGATCTAACTAGAGAGCTTATGTTTATACAACAAACATGTTATAAACAGAACTAACTCTCCAGATCCTCTTCCTACTCTACAAACTATTTGTACCTTTTTTTTCTGCAAATAATATATTTTCCTCTACTTACATTTATCTTTTCCACCTTTATTTCATATTCTGTATTTTCCTAGAAGTAAAGGTAGTGGTGTTCCAAGAGCCAGTCTGTGTGGCTCTGGCGAGAGACCTTCCTAAAACTGTGGGTTTATAGCCTCTGGAATTGGAAGCCGTAGGCTCTTTGGTGTCGTTACCTTCCATGCTCAGACTGTATCTGGTGACAATTTCCATCTTCTATCTGCTTCCTTATCCCATGGTTTTTAAATTCTGCCCAATATTCATGATTTGATACTATGCCTTTTCTAACAATAGTATTTAGAATGGTTTGTATATTATGTTTATTCTGATATAGCTTATCTTATCACAATCTCTGTTAATATATTTGTGTATATGTGTACAAGCATACACATGTGTGTATTTGTGCGTATAGATGTACAACCTACTGAATTAGTTTAATGCAGATTGGATGACAAAGGTTTGTTAACTAACTACTTGGAATTAGATAACTTATCAGGGGTCTCATTCCCTGGTAAACACTGATTCTGCCTCCCTCTCAGTATTGCTGCTATCTCTATATCTAGTGTAGAATCTTGTGAAATTTTCCCCATCTGTGTTGATAAGTCAGCCGGTGTTGCCATTAAGCAGGTCTTGTTAGGCAACTATTTAGCTGAGATTTCATGGGTGCAGTATCCATGTCATGTCTAAAAGTCCTGATCTTATAGTAGTTGTTCTGATCCTTGGCCTCCTAGAATACTTCTGCCCCCACTTCTGTGATATTCGTTGGTCCTTAGATATAAGGTTTGTATAATTAGCTAATTAATAATATTTCACTTATGTAAGTATTTAGAGAAATTAATAAATACAAATACAATCTCCTTATATAGTATAGATTAAAATCATCCAAGGAATTGAATTCCCAATAATGAGTGTTTAATGTAGCATTTACATTAGAAAATTTCCATGTCCCAATAGAGATAATACTAGTTACTTAAGATTCAAATTTCTTCTTTCTTCCATGCAATTAATTGACCATTGTCTTAGGTTTTTGTTGCTATGAAGAGATACCATGACCAAGGCAACTCTTATAAAGAACATGTAATTGGGGCTTGCTTACAGCTTCAGTGGTTTAGTCCATTATCATCATGGCAGGAAGCATGCCATGTCCATGCAGACTTGGTGCTGGAGAAGAAAATGAGAGTTCTGCATCTTGATCTGAAGGTAGGTAGAAGAAGACTGCCTTTCATACTAGGTAGAACTTGAGCACTAGGAGACGTCAATGCCTACCTCTACAGTGACACACTTCCTCCAACAAGGCCACACCTCCTCCAACAAGGCCATACCTCCTAACAGTGCCACTCCCTGGGTCAAGCATATACAAACCATGACAATCTCTATAATATTGTTTAAATAAAAAGATTTTAAATACTGTTTCTTTGCATTTTTTGTTAACTTTGCTGCTATTATTTTGAAGTACTGGGATAAACCTAGAGTTAAAAACATTGCAGGTTAGTGCTGATTCTAATCTTTCACAGAGTGTCACTCACTCATGTCTAAACTTAACTTAAATGATGAGAAAGAACATGTTTGGGATCAGGTTGCAGCAGTCTCCTTCTGCCTTTTCTTTGATAAGATAAAAAATTACCTTCAAATATGTGTAAGATTTGTTTTCTTAACCAACAGAGAATGAAACAAATGGGATAGACTAAATATAACACAGTATACTTCATATTGGAGCTATGAAGCAAAGAATCTAGGTCATCTATTCCCACACTAAGTTTTTACAAATATCTGATCAGCCAGAAAGTCTGTCCAATAACATAATGGCTATTCAATAAAATCTTACTGTGCCAAATTGTTTCAATGAGATGAGGAAGGTGCCTTCTGTTTCCCTATATGTGAGAGGTGACCTCACTTACTTTTAATAGTGTATTAGGTGATTATTTGACTGATGTGTTTTCTAGACTTTAGTAGTTTTAATGACAGTCATTGACAATAGCAGCTTGTTTTGGCTTGAAGATTTAAACAGGCATAAGTGACTTATACACCAGTGTACAAAAAAATATAGTGCAAACCATAGAGAGTGGATAGGGACAGGACTAAAACACATTCTCTTTTAATGGAGCCTCATTTTTGCATTGTATAGAAAAGGGCATTTTATGAGATCACATTTGCAAATTTTTTACCACAGAGCAAGGGGCCTTAAGAGCAATTGTAATTACACACCAAAGAGTATTATGTCCTTCAAAAATGTTCTAAAAATACAGTCACTGAATGAGCATGTCATACAATTGAAGTGCTAAGTCTTGTAAAAACAATTTTAGTAATGTACAACACATATTCTTGTAACCCTAAGGATTGGAGTCCAAGCTCCTAATTTTATTAATGAGAAAATTAAAACCCAGTTTAATTTTTTCCCAACATCAGTCTCTAGGTAGTAATCATATAAGAGTAGATGGTAAGTTTCTGGATTTTAAATTTAATCATCATTTGATTACTGAAGAAACCTTAAAAAATCTGAAAACTGAAGTTATTTACAAGAGTTAGCTTGTTTGAAGACATAGCAGTCATGGTATCTATTTTCTTGAGTTGTATACCTGCAGTGTTCATATACCTAGAAGGCTTTTAGTTAGGTTAGATTATGAGACCTGTTTTCCAGGAAGTGTGCATCAATTTTAACAAATTAGGTAACTCAGATTAGAGTTCTATTCCAGGTTCCACTAGAAAAAGCAACATGGAATGAGGATAATATATATGGGTTTCACTGTTGTTGTAGATGTTTGTTTGCATATTTTCTAGTTTTTGCCAAAGAAGGTAAAATTAAAAATTTGCAATTTTACCTCTTGTTTTTTGAATTTATCAACTACTTTATTTACTTTTATTGTAGTATGTCCATATATGTGTATATGCATGAGTGAGTATGGAAAACAGCAGCTATAGCCATCAAAGAAAACATCTTAGAAGTCAGGACTCTCCTCCAATTCTGAGGCTTGAACTGACAAAATCATACTTGTAGCCACAATGACATCTTATTATCCTACTCAGCAAATTTTAATACTTAATGAAATATCCACATCAGATAGGACATAATTTAATCTTTGAGATAAAAAAACTTCATGACTCATTAGTCAACCTTTACTACTATTCCAGTAATAATTCATTTTAGGAAGGTACAGTAAATATATCTTGTGTTCATTTTTCAATGCTCAGTGTGAAAAATCTCTAGGTATCCTTGCAAATCTACATCTTATTCCAATATTCCAGTATTGTAAGTGGAAGATATTAGCATAAGTTATCATTTAACTCATGGAAAATATTTTCTTTCTTGTGTCCAAAAATGCCAATATATCATTACATAGATATATGTGAACTGTAACCCATTGTTATCATGTTTTAGAGGACTTCTCTGTCCCTGTTACACAGCTTGATTACAAACTAAATGGCCAGTATTATAGTGGTTATTCATTTACATAAGCAAGTATCAATCATCAATGCTCAACTAAACTTTTTACATGAATCAATTTATTGGCTATATTTCGGAGATTAGTAGTTATGTAAGTGTTGTGAGAACTGAAAGAGCTAGAGATGTGGTTTTCTTATTTCTACGTAAGTTCAAGAACTTAGTCCAGTATGAAAGTCATAAAACTTGTGCAAGTATTGCAGAAGAAGCCTTGAAAGGCCTTAGGCTGTAGCATAAGATAAATGTCTTTTCTGGGTGTTGGTCAAATAAAGATGAAATAAAATATTAATATCCAGAAAAACAAAGGGACAGAGAGGTAACTTGACGAACAACCATTGTGTTTTAACAAAGCAAGCTGGTTCCTAAGTCTAGAGGCTGACAGCAGACATTTCTAACCACTGTCCCATCTCCAACAGGGTTTCATACTATTTCCTCCTTTTTCTGCTTTGGCCCCTCTGTAAAATGGATAGTTTTAAGAACATCTATTTTATATTGCAATTTTCATGGATAATGTTTTGCTATAGATAAATGGCTTATAACACAAGTCATTCAACTCAGCCCTTGCCACATGCATCATTTGATAACATTGTTATAATCATTCCTTCATCTCAGTTGCTTTTGAAAACACTCTAAGTCTAGAAATGGATGGGAGTAGTTTGCTCTTTAAAATTGTTCAAAAATTGTAATTTATATAGTAATAAAAAGTCATTAAAATAATTCACAAAAAAACTCATGAATGTCTTTTCATATCTCAAATATACTGATCATTTCTCATTATTCTGTTAAGCAGAAAGATCTTACTGTAAGAGCAACTGATTTAGGTTTAGCTAGTGAGATTTGGGCAGAAATACAATGAAGAGATTCAGAAATGGCTTTCATCATCTTGAAAACAGGAGAAACCTAAGAAGGTGGTCTGGTTAAATATTTTTCCCTTTGTTTTTATTGGAGATTTTCTTTATTTACATTTTCAAATGTTTTCCCCTTTCAGGTCACCCCTTTGTAAATCCCCTATCCCACCCCACCCCCCTGATTCTATGAAGTTGCTCCCCCACCAACCCACCCACTCCCATATTCCTGCCCTAGCATTCGCCTACACTGGAGCATTGAACACCCTCAAGCCCAAGGGCCTCTCCTCCCAATGATGCCAACAAGGCCATCTTCTGCCACATATGTAGCCGGATCCATGGGTCCATCCATGTGTTCTCTTTGGTTGGTGGTCCAGTCCCCTGGAGCTCTGGGGTATCTGGCTGGTTGGCACTGTTTTGCTGGTGGGACTGCAAGCTGGTACAACCACTCTGGAAATTAGTCTGGCTGTTCTTCAGGAAATTAGACATAGAAGATGCTCCACTATGTTCATAGCAGCCATATTTATACTAGCCAGAAGCTGGAAACAACCTAGATGTCCCTCAACAGAGGAATGGATGCAGAAAATGTGGTACATTTACACAATGGAATAGTACTCAGCTGGCTAGATTTACCTGGAAAATGGGAATCTTAGTTAAGATAATTCTTTCATTATATCATCTCCAGGCAAGTTTTTGAGGCATATTTTTTTTTAATTAATGACTTGTGTGAGAGGACCTAGTTTGCTATGAGCAACACCTACCCTACGCTGGTGGTCCTAGATAGTATTAGAAAGCAGACCAAGCAAGCCATGAAGTACAAGCCAATAAGCAACATTCATCCACAATGTCCGTTCCTGCCTACAGGTTCCTGCCATGAGTTTCTTCCCTGACTGCCTTCATGAATGCTGTAACATATAAGAAGAAATAAAACCATTTTATTCAAAGTAACTTTGGTCATAGCCTTAATGACAGCCCTAGAAAGCAAACTCGGACATAAGTGTGACTTTTTTAGTGGGTATTGCAAAGTCTGGGTGTGATGTCTGGCGCTGGTGAGTTGTATATTATGAGACTCGCCCTGAGAATCTCACCATCATGACACTGTACCACAGTGAACATGTCAAAGAATCTCGGCTCTTAAAGAAGTGAGAGCTCTGTCAAGATTATCTGCCTAGATTCTGTTTCTTATGTACTTCTTATAATAATCTATTGTCTTTTATTATTAAACTCACCTTAAACAGAGTTAAACAGGGCTTTTTTTTAAGTTTGGTATAAAGGCATGTCAATGATTATCAATATTACTTACATGGAATACAACTATCTTGGAGTAAATTGGATTATATTGAGGTATAAATATTCCAAGAATAATCAATAATAAGAAACAATTCAGTGATTAATTTCCTTCTAAACACATTCAATAATAGTCTCTATGTAAATAGAAATCGATTAGATATGTATGTCCTAAATCCCTATGCTAAATATACACATATCTTATCCAGTAGAAAAGAAACAAAGACCTACCTCAAAGTACCTTTCCAATCCTACTCATTCCCCTTTTTTCCTTTGGATATAGTATTTGGCAGAAACTAGGGATTTCTTAGCAACCTCAAGGAGGTGAAAACAACCCTTGTCTCCTTTTACTGAAACTAAATAAAATTACCCTGAGGTGTGGAATTTGAGATCTCACTAAAAAAGAATCCATTGTAAGCTAAACTTTTGACACAAAGGATAGCATGCAGAATCCCTCTTTCCATCTAAATCCCTCTGTTCTATCTCCCTTCCCTAATGATTTCTATGTGTTCTCTCTATTCTCTTACTCCATTTATGTTCATTTAAGAAAATACTAGTAGTGATGTATTATTTTGAAATATACAGTTAATATAGTTGGTTATTTGAAATTTATAGTGAGAAAAGCATATGTATTTGCAGTATTGCTGTAGACAAGCATCTACATAACACTGTTAAATTGATTGTTTTATATCAAACAACTTTTATAATACTCATTTTTATTATAATATTTTATAAATTTTAAGAATATGACAAAAAAAAGATATTGTAGGTATTGAAGAGGGGGGTCTCTGGGAGGAGTTGGAGTACAAAAGGGAAACAAGAATGTGATTTAATTCTATTTACTTAAAATATGTTTTTAAATGTTAACAAATTCAAACAAATTGAAATCACGTTACTTTTCTCATCATAATGCAATAAAAGTTAATTTAAAAAAACAAAAAAACAAAACAAAACAAAACAACAACAACAACAAAACAAGACAAAACTGCACCTATTAGTGAATTAGTAAAGATGCTCATTTTTTTTCACTTGATCCACAGCTGATCTAGCACATGAAAGCTGTGGATATGGAGAGCTGTACGCATACAAGGACACATAAAGAATCTGATAGGCTTTAAAAGCATTGAGGGATAAGCATTACTTTACAGGAGGATTTGCTAAGCTATGACTCCTCTACTCTTTACACTCCAGAAAGAAAAGCTTATGAAGTCTGCCACCTAACTCAGAGAAAGTCGTTCACTTAATTGTTTGCAGCCACTCATTTTGTTAATGGCCTAACGTGTTAATTTTGAATGTGATGCTAATTGGCACCCCATTGGATAAGCTTAGACACAAACATGATTGAGCCTTCAGTTAAAATATTGAGATCTGGAAACCAAATTCCATTATAACATTTCATTCCCCATCTGGCACCCACATTAGTTATGGAAATTCAGGCACACAACTGACTAGGGATATGCTAAGATGTTGAAGATGTTCATTTTAGAAAAATTGAAGGACACGGGAGGAAATAAATGTAAAAGGAGAAAATTTGAGACATATACTCTGTACTTCTTCCTCATACAGAATGAAAAATATCACTCAATATTTTTTGTGTTCTGTAAACAATAAAAATGATTTAAAAGTATAAGGACAAGTATAAGTGACCATATAAACCAATCCTTCCAAGAAATTTAACAGCTCCTATGTGGTTTAACAACATCACATGTCTCTTTATCAACAAATCAATATTCCCATAATCTTGACATGCAAGAATAACATCACTATGTACACCTATTAATTACACTTAACTTTTCCACAAACCTTCCTTAAGTTTAAGTGTATATCGAAAGGAAATATGGGCTATGTGCTAAGTGTCCATAAGTAAGACTAAATCTGCAGGACAAAGCCAGAAGGGACCCTTCCTTATCTTTTGATGAACTAGAGTGGTGGAAGAACAGATACTCATACAAATGACCTGAAAGTTTTCCCTACCTGTTAGAACTTGTGATCATCACTACATTGTCATTGCCTATGTGACAGTCGGCTATAGAAACAACCATACAGATCCAAACTGCCAGAACAGTGTGAACAGTGATTGACTAGACTCTAGAGAAAGACCTTAGCAGTGAAAACATAGGCCTGCCATGCCTGGAGGAGAAATTTGACCCAAGCAAGAGCCTACATGTTAATGAGAGCAAGGAATCTCTAAAGAGAAAGAATTTATTTATTTTTTTAAGGCTGAGCCTTTATCCTAACTTCAAGTTTTCTTACTTTTATTCCCTATCACTGTCTCAAGAATAACAAGTGTTTTGAGACTTTATACTCAACTCTGCATATTTTTGCCAAACATTTTCATTTTCTTGGAAATTGTGTTCTACCAAAACTACATGAACATTAGTAACACGAATCCAGTTCAACAACTATATATTTTTTTCTTCTCACTGTCTTTGAGTTTGTAAATATTACTTGTGAAATGTAAATGAAACATTTCTTTTCTCTTGATGTTGCATAGATTCTCAACGTTTTACTGAAACTAAATAAAATTACCCTGCAGTGTCACTGAGGTGTGGAATTTAAGACCTCTTTGAAAAAGAATCCACTGTAAGCTTAAGATTTTGACACAAGAGTCTAGGAAGCATAAAGAGCTTTCCAAACTCATTTAATGCATACAACCCACAGATATTTGGGCATCTTTAATAGTAACTTTTAAGTATAGCATCATACCTGCATAGACAGTACTATTCAAGGCTATCCTTTTATCATTAGCAAGAAACTGTGAAATAGCACTTCTTAGACTACGGAGAATTTTCTGAGGGTTATACTTTTCATATATGATCTGCTTATGACTATTTACTCCACTCACAAACAATGTAAAAGTAACCATCTTGCATATTGACAAAAGATAAAGGAACAGTTTTGTTGCTTTGAAGTAGAACTGAAAGCAGAATTCATAAACCTTAGAGATTTGTTTATAAAGTTAGTGCTAATACTTGTCAGTGTGTCCAATGGTATTCCAGTTTCATTTCTCTTGCTGTAGTAAACACCCTGGACAATGGATGGATGAATAGATAGATAGATAGATAGATAGATAGATAGATAGATAGATAGATAGATAGATAGACAGACACATAGATAGATAGATAGATAGATAGATAGATGATAGATAGATAGATAGATAGATAGATAGATAGACACATAGATAGATAGATAGATAGATAGATAGATGATAGATAGATAGATAGATAGATAGATAGATAGATAGACACATAGATAGATAGATAGATGATAGATAGATAGATAGATAGATAGATAGATAGATAGATAGATAGATAGACAGACACATAGATAGACAGACAGACAGATAGATAGATCCATGTAGGATAAATGGGTTTAATTTGGCCTGAAATTCTTTTACAGTCTTTTTGAGGGAGAGATTGCAGGGGAAGTCAAGGTAGGAGCTTTAACTGTCATATACACAACAGAGAAAAGCAAAAAACCACATGAGTTGGTACTTGCTTATACTTTCTTTCTTGTACTGTTCAGAAATTCCTGTCTAGGGGATAATGCTGCTCACAGTGGTTCCAACTTTCTATAACAACTGAAAAATTTAGATCATCCTTCACAGAAATGCCATGGGCTTGGTTGACTTAGATAGTTCCTAAAGACTATTTTTTGAGATATGAAGTTGACAGTCAAAACTTAGTAGGACAAGAAAATTATAAGGCTAGGAAATTTATATAGTTAATATGATTTCCTATCTAATGGTACAATTTTTCTAGAGGGAGTCCTGCCTTCTCCCTAGGTTCTAACTTAAATGGATGACAGGGGTATTACTTTTAAATGAGTGAACTTCTCATTATCCTATAAAGCTTAAAACTGATTTGGAATGAGAGACTTGGTAATAAGTTTGGATGGTAAGAAACGAAAGTGACTTGCTTTGTTCTGATATCCAAATAGGCTAAATATTCTACAGGATCTTTATGATTGAATTTTGTAGTGGGCTGTCCTAATGTAGAAAAACTATTCTTGAAAACACAGTCTTTAACCAGAATGGGAATCTAGCTTAAATTTGTTAGTCAACTTTGATACTGCAGATCTTATTAAACCTTTTTGAAGAGTGAAAACAGCACTCATGGGTGTTGAACAGAGAGGCACAGAAGAGTTTTTCTTTTTCTAATGGTGATAGACTCAAGGTTTAATAATGATAAGAACAGAAAGATTGGGCACTGTTACAAAGTACCATCAGTGGCTTCCTAGGCTCCAGACACTGGGAGAAATATCTTACACACATCTCATTTGCATATAAGCCAATGTTATTCAAAGTAAGTTCTTTTATTCTCTATGTGCGGATAAAAGCTATTCTAATGTTATGTGGCTAGTAAATATCAAACGAAAATTCCAACATCATTCTCTAAGATTCATAGCCTGAAATCTAGGTTATGTTTTACAACAAACTGTCATACAGACTGTTGTGCAAACTGCTTTCAGGTTTTCCATTGAGTTTCATGGTTCTGGTACCTACGTCTCTGTATGACTCTTCTGGGCCTGAGGTCAGCAATTTCTCATTTTGAAGCCTACAATTGTCCAGCACTTTCTGAAGAGAAGGAAATCTTCATATTGAGACTAAGATGCCTGAGTTTATTTGCTATCATATCCCTGTCCTAGCAATGCTGAACAATGTCATAGACATTGAAATTTCAAAGTCCAGCTTGTCATATCACTAATCTACTGCAGGGTATGGCAGAATTTTCTTGTTATTAAACACCCACTCTGTTTTGACTTCCAATATCTATTTTCCACAGAACACAGTTTTGGATTTTACAGTAGAAACTTGCTGTTTTCCCATTTGAATACTGTGTGTGTTAGCAGGATCAGGAAAGATTCCTCACATGGATATTTGATTATGCATATTTGCTTTAAAGTATTTATCTACTCTTATAAAGGTTTCCATAAGACAGCCTTATATCTTGTTTCTTAATTTTTTTTTTTTTTTGGCAAAGTTATGTTAGTTCTTGTCAAACTAAAATAATGTGTTCCAAATTGACAACAATTCTCTTCTATAAGTTCCATTCTTGTTGTTTGGTATGGAAACATGTCTGCACCTCTGATTTTTGGGGTATGTCTTGATGATAGAATTCACATAAATTGGAATCCTGTTTAAAGAAAAGTATGATTGAAACAAATCATAAGGATGTAGAAGTACAAAGGTGACCAACAGTGAAGAAAATACTTGTTACAGCTGCAAAGAACTTTCCAGAAAACGATGTGATAAAGTGGGCATCCTAAGATGTGTTTCAGAACCAACTATGAAGAAGAGGACAGTGACTGTGCCTTCTCAAAAAGAATTTATTCCAACTTTATACAAGTCTCTGAGGGAGACAGAGGCAGACAGCCTTTTAAGTGACTACTATGCTGAGGTTCTAGCAAGCCCTCAGGCTTTCGATGCTCTGTGCTATTGTTGAATATGTTGGACAGTTCTACCCAAATGAAATATGCAGGGATGAGTGGCATAAAATGCCAATGAGGTGGTTTGACATAGCTACTTGTTTTGGTTAGAAACAGAAAATAATCTGTGAAAAATCTGCCCAAATGTGACAATCATTAATAGAAATGGAATCCATCTGACTTAAAGTTGAATAAAGAGTATAGACTTTATGTTCTCTACATCAAGGCTCTGGACACAGTACTTGTAGATTCCATTTATTCATTAACAAGATGCAAATAACTATTCATCATTCCATCATGTACTTAGTAGATGATGTGAGGAGGCATCAAGGTACTTGTGGTCATGCTTGCTGCAATACCATTTGCCAAGTCCCTTCTTGTATATTCTTTTTGTTTTGTTTTGTTTTTTATGGTGTGTGTGTGTGTGTCTGTCTCTCTGTCTGTCTGTCTGTCTCTGTCTGTCTGTCTATCTGTCTCTCCCTCTCTCCCTCTCTCTGTTTGTGTGTTTGTCTGTGTGTGTGTGTGTGTGTGTGTGTGTGTGTATGTGTGTGT
>JADRCD010219139.1:0-36053 GCA_019843815.1 Montemys delectorum
ATATATATATATAATAAAACTAACATAATGATGTATATAATTTATATATATATTTAAAGTGCATTGTCTGTGTAAAATTACACACAAATGCAAAACTGAAAGTTGTACATAGTGGCATATGCCTGTAATGTTAGCAATCAGAAAGCTGAGGCAAGAGGATAGTTGAATTTAAGGCCAGTTTGGGCTATTACACAGTAAGATCCTGTCTTGAAACAAAATAAACAATAAACAAAAGTGGAGGGGACCCACAAAATTATGTTTTTACAAATACATACATAAGCATGCAAAAACTACTAGAAGGACATTTAACTCAATGTCTAAGAGAGCACAGGACGGAGAGGGGGATGAGCTAGGCACAGAGTGGACAGAAGTATTACCGTTAGCTATAGCTTTGTATTCTCTAAGAGTTTCTGGATGATACTTATGAAATAATTATAAAATTTAAGACAAGAGGAAAGCTCATGAGCAACAACAATAAAGGGAAAAGAGGAGGAAAACAGAAACTGTCATAAGCACCTGGCAGGCCCAGACACGACAGAGACAGGGAACTTGATAAACTGAGATTGGAGGGCTGTTGTGAATTAAAGACCAGCCTGGGCTAGCTATGGAGTTCAAGAACAGCTAGACTACACTGTGAGACAAACAAATAAATGAAAAAACAAACAAAAAAACAAAACCAACAAAAAGCACCTCCAACAGCACTACCTGTAAATGTGCCACTGATTTTATACTCACATGAGAGAAACCTCAACACATATCCAGTGAACAATTGTAAAGCCAATTTAATATGATTACTTTCATATACACACACACACACACACACACACAGACAAAATGACCCTGAAATGTACACTAAGCACTAAAGGTATTCAGTTATCTCTGGCTATTAAGAATATGAGCAACTTGGGTATAGTAACTCATACCTTTAATCTTAGATCTGCCTTGGAAAGCAAAGGCAGGCAGATCTCTGTGAGTTCGAGAACAGACTGTTCTACACAGTGATTTCCAGGACAGCCAGAGCTACATAGTATCAACAAAAACCAAACAAATATGAATATTTTTTCTTTATGCTAAGTTTTCTAAATATTTTACAACATACATTGTATAATATAAAAAAAGTTCTTCTACCATGAATACTTGAGTTTGATATTTAAAGACATTTAGTAATTTTACAAATAAATTAAAATACAAATACTTGATTTTTTAAAGAACTCAAATCTAAAATAAATATATAGGTCTTTACATTCCAAGACCTTGATGCTATGCAAATAGCATGCTGAGGCAAGCAAGCACAAACTCGAGTGGTGACTTTAACCAAGGCAGTTAGAGGAAGCAAAATTATTCTAGTTGTCATAATTCAAGAGTTTACACTACCATTTGCCAGCTTCTGACCTCTCTCAGTTGAGGCCAAGTGCAGGTCTCATCCAACTCACAGGGACAGCATCTATCAGAAACCTCCAGGCAACCCTGACTGACTCTTCTTCTAGAATCCAAGAAGTTCAGCTCCTATTCTTTCAAATCTAAGACGACTGATCATTTTCAGAGCATATACTTTACTGACTTACATGGTTTACTTGTGATCTCTAGCGACAACTTGTCTTGTTTGGATGGCAATTTCAAGAGACCAATCTTTCAGACAACACTGGGACCCAGACTCAAGAATGCCTCAGACAGTGACTAACAGGGCAGGCCAAATCCCTCAAATGTTGAGGGCACAGCTGGGCTAGACAACATTTGCTGCAGAAATGAATCAGGATTCCTAACTTTTCTCAACTTCTTAATTCTTTAAAAATTTAAAACATCACAGGAACAAAACAAAAAAAAAGATTTTTTTTAAAATTAAACCATGTCACAGGGTGATGAGAGAAAACAAAATATTGCTATAGAACACAGGGACTAGAATGAGCCTTAGCAACAATCTACTTAAGAGGGCTAGAGAGATGACTCAGCAGTTAAGAGCACTGCCTGCTCTCCCAGAGGTCCTGAGTTCAATTCCCAGCAACCACATGGTGGCTCACAACCATCTGTAATGAGATCCAATGTACTTACTCTCCTGGTGTGTGTCTGAAGATAGCTACAGTGTACTCATAAATAAAAATAAATAAATCTTAAAAAAATATTTACTTTTTTTTTCTTGTGTGTGTGTGTGTGTGTGTGTGTGTGTGTGTGTGTATGCCACATGTGTACAGGTGTCCATAGAGGCTAGAAAAGGACACCCAATCTCCTGAAATTGGAGTTATAGGGTACTGTACAGGTGTACAGTACCAACATGGGTACCAGGAATCTCTTTCAAGAGCCCTCTATATTCATTAAGCCATCTTTTCAGCCCCCTTCCCCCCCTTTTTAACAATAAGAATGTTACTTTCCCTTATCTCAAGAACAGTATTAGAAGAATACTCATTCAGAGATTGAAGTATGTCTACAATTGATAGAAGTTTTCTTTATTAAAAAGGACTATGTCTCACCTTTTATAAAGACAAAAATTGGATCGACTATCTTTTTTTTTGAAAGACAGACAGACAGACAAAGACAGAGAGACAGAGAGACAGAGACAGAGAGTGTGTGTTAGAACACATTTGCCTCAATGCATGGATGGAGGTCAGAGGATAAATTGCCGGAGTTGGCTCTCTCTCTCTTTTTTAAGATTTATTTATTTATTTTATGTATATGAGTACACTGTATCTGCACAGATGTTGTGAGCCATCATATATATCTTTCCCTCTTCTCTCTCTCCTTCTCTTCCCCTCTCTTCCATTCTCCCTACTTTTTCCTCTCTCCCCTCTTGAACACTAGACAAGTAAGCAAACCAACTGAACTACATCCTTAGTCCTCTTTTTCTAGCTATTTAATTATTACTGTAGCTTTTCCCCAGATTTGTTTCAAAGTATCTGTGCTTAAATATGAGAATTTTAAAAGGGAAATAAAATATAACTAACATTAATCTGATATAAAAAAATCCTAAATATTCTTATCATACATTCTGAAGTAAGACTTATACAAGCTTTTTGGTTCCATGTTTCTGATGAAACCAGACACATTTAAAACTGTAGTCTCAAGAAAATGCTATGCTGGAGAGATGGCTCAGCGGTTAAGAGCACTGACTGCTCTTCCAAAGGTCCTGAGTTCAACTATCAGCAACCACATAGTGGCTCACAACCATCAGTACAGCTACAGTGTACTCATATTCATAAAATAAATAAGTAAAACTTAAAAAAAAAAAACTGTAGGTCTCCATAAGGGGCACTCTTGCCTGTAAGGAACATTTGCCTGGAGACAGTTTTAATCACAACTTGGGAGTGGAGTATGTGACTGTCATGAATAGAAAGGTGCTACAAACATACAGGCTCTCAAAAGCTCAAAATATCAATAGTTTGGAAGTTGGTAGAGTCAGATATTGACAAAACGGTCTAGGAAAGCCTAAATGACAAGTGCAAGAGGAAAGGGGAAAGCAAGTGTGGGCATGCAAGGATGATCCTGGCATTTAGGAGGTGGCCACAAGAAGGATCGAACTTGAAGCACAGCCTGAGCTACAATGATGGGGACGGAATGGAGCCTTGGAAAGGAAAGGAGGAACAGAGAAGGGAACAGTTTCAGAGCTGAGTGCAAGGTAGGAAGAGAAAGGTGAAAACTGGCAACCATAGAAGCTAGCTAACAGGAGAGGCATCAGCTTATTTTAATCGTGCAATTAGTACTTCCTGTTTTCTCACCAGTCTATACTGAATATGTCGGCTACCATCATAACTGCAGCTTTGCACTTGCTGATGACCAGCTACAGTCTACTGGGACCTACTGGAATACCAGATATTTTTCTCTAGCCTTTTCCAATCTGTGTTTTTATTAGAATGTTTATTTCTCCATCCACACAACTGTTAACTGCGCACTCATGATACAGCTGAGTTAGACAAAGCTTCTCCCACTGGAGCACATGTTGATGGTGCTGGGAAGAACTTAGAAGCAACTAGCATACACAGTTTATTTTTTGCAAATAAATTACTCCACACTTATTTCTGATGTTAGAGATTTTTATCTTTTGGCACTACTCCAATGATCCCAAGTCATTTCAGAGTCTAAAATATCCTTGAAATGGCCATGACTATCACTCTTGCCCAAAATGATGCCGGATGAATACAATGTGAAGCACGCTTTCACTCACAATCAACAAGGCAATGGCTTTTCAAGCAGGACACAAAGACTTTTATAATCTCAAAAAAGAAAACACAGAGTATATGGAAGCTGACCTGACTCCTGTTTCCCTGAAGAAAACCTATATAATTACAGGGAACCTTACAAGTTCATGGCAGTGAAGAAAAAGGGAAACGCCATAACAGGAGATTTGTAATGTGAAGCCAATCACCTCAAAGGGCAGCTCACAATAAAACCTCTAATTCAAAAAAGATTGAAAACCAATAGGAACCCAAGCATGGTGGTACTCTTGGGAATTCCAGCACTTGGAAAGCTGAGGCAGGAAAGTTGCCAAGTTCTAAGCCAGCCTGGGCTACACAGAGAGATCTTGTCTCAAAAAAACCAAGACCACTTGAGCAGCACCTCTCTAGAAGGGCTGCTGCTTCTTTACTTTGATGTTCTTTACCCAAGGAGATCCTACACAGAGACAATCAGGACACATCTCCTCTGACATTGAAGGCACTGTAAAGCTTTTGGATGATGAGTTTTACATTGTGAGGAAAAACTCTTCTGAAGAACACTAGAAACTCTTCCCAGGGACTTAAGGGAAAGAGTCCTAAGTTTCTGCACACACTGCCTTCCCTGGGGCTTACAGAGAGTTACTGAGATCAGCAATGTGGCACAGGGGACTGAGGACATAGGAAGTTGGATGGGTCAGAAGAACACAGAGGAAGGAAAATGTTACTCTGTTACTGAGGAAAGATTAGGAGATAATTTTTCCCCAAGGAGGACCCCTGGAAACTGTACCCAAGGATGTAGCATGACTATCTCAGACTTCCTGGGAGTTAAGCAGGAAGACAGAGTCAACAGAAACCCAGGAGGATGAGAAGAGGGGGCTGGGAAAGACTGTCCTAAAGGAATGGTTTTAGGAAAGAAAGAAAAAAGGGGGAGACAAAGATAGTGATATCTCTCAAACTTTATGAACACAGTAGGAAAGAGAATGAAGGGAAGGTGGAGGCCTCTAAGAATTCACACCCTGTGCCCTCAGTTACAAACACAGGCTAGTTGCTAACAATATTAAATTCCAAAATGACTTGTAATGTAGGGAAATAAAATAAACATCCTGCACACTTACCCAATCCGGGTAAACAGCTTCCCATGGGCATGGAGAAAACTGAGGATGAACCTTTTGTTCAGCTGCATGGGAAAAAGGGAGAGGAGAAAACAATTAACTTTCCCCAGTTTCCTGTTACTGAATACAGTCCCCAGTGACACAATAACCTGGCCAGGGTCTAAAGGGGTGGGCACTGGGGATGGGAACCAAATGGACATGCCCAAACTCTCACACAGAACCAGGGCACATGCCCAACAGCTGCCTTTCAGCTGAGCCAAGACAACAGAAGACTCAGTGAGTGGACAGCACCCTCTGCTGGCAGTGGCATCCCTGTGCAGAAATGGAGGCCGTGAATCTGAACTGAGCAGGTTTACAGAGGGTGATGCCTCTTCCTCTCTACAGAATAGAGAAGCCACTACTGGTTCTGTAATAATGGAAATTAAGTTCTGACAGAGATAGGGTAACAGCAATCTTAGAGAAATTCCTGATCCTACTTAAGAACTGGTTTTCTACCTATGTAGAAAAGCAGGTCTCTGACAACTAAGGCTAAGGTTTTTATCACTAAGTTGGCTCAATCAATACTTTACTAACTTTCAAAACTGGAGTATCTACAGAGGCCAGGCAGAATGGAGGTTGGTGGTGACAACAGGAATCTCTGGCTGTTACTCTCCAGTCCCAACAAATGTTCTATGTAGAACCAAGCTGGGAAGTGGAATATAGGTTTTTTATGTAAAGTGCTTTTTAAGTACTAGATACAAATAAAAAATATTTTAAAATTAGCTAAGTCCCAAATTCATTTGCCAGCCACATGTAGCCTTTGAGCCACCAGTTTGCTATCTTGAATCAAAGATTCTAGAAAATCTATCTCAATCAAAACTGAGATAATTCCTTTGGGAAAATAAAGAGAGGGCCGAGGAGTCGACCAGAACTCCAAAGAAAAAAGAAACAATTAAAAAAAAAAAAAGATTATGTATATGAGTGTGCTGTAGCTATCTTCAGACACACCAGAAGAGGGCATTGGGTTCTATTACATGTGGTTGCTGGAAATTGAACTCAGGACCTCTGGTAGGGCAGTCAGTGCTCTTAATTGCTGAGCCATCTCTCCAGCCCCAAGCAGGGACAATTTAAAGACTCAATCTCACTATCTCCCTGATCTCCTAGAAAAGGCACCCTGTGGTCTGCCAGGAGGGAGGGCTGAAGTTGTTGACTTCTGCTGAGAGTGGTTATGCACACATCTAATCCCAGCACTTGGAGGCAGGTAGATCTCTGAGCTGAAGGTAAGCTTACTCTAGAGTGAATTCCAGGACAAGAAGGGCTACACTGTGAGACCTTGCCTCAAAACTTTTTTAAAATTTTTAAAGAAATGTTTATTTCAAGTAGGGAATTAGTGGATCAGCAAGATGACTAGCAGGTAAAGGCACTTGAGAACAAGCCTGGCAACCTGAGTTCAATCTCCAGGACCTACATGGTAGAAGAGGAGGAGCAACTCCCACAAGTTCCTCTCTGATCTCCAGATGTACAACCAAGCCCACACACATACATGGACTAAATAGATAAATAAATTAAAAAACAAAAAACAAAAGCAAAGAAGGTAACTACTAGAATAAGGTACAAATTCAATAGCCCTGGATAGTATACCCCAAAATAATAAAATCTACTGGGTCATCAGACTTCAAAACACAACACCAATAAAATTATGGCAGATCTATCTCTTTTATACAGAAATGAGATGGAGCAATGATTTCAACATCAAACTTGGTAAATAAAGCTTCCATTTTTATTTTTGTCTTTAGTGCATTAATTACACTGAACAACAATTAAACAGCCAAATGATGTATGTGTAGTTTAAAAGCTCAAGCTAGTTACAGCATGCTTTATCAAGGTCAGGGATAGTGGGAAAGGTTTTACCAACAGTTTTTATTAAAATTATTAGCAAAACCTTGACCAGAGTGCAGCTCTCAAGAGTCTGCAGTAGAGGAAGATGGTGTGAACAGACTGGCTTACCATCAAACAGACTTGCATCTAATTCCACACAGACACTTTACCTGGAATAGTATATCTCTGGCAACTGCTCCAGCCTCCCTAAATTCTTTCCCCATCCCTTCAGATCTGCTCTTGTTGTGGCCCAGACTGGCCCTGAACTTGCAATTTTCACAACTCCATCTCCTCAATGCTGAGATTGTAGGCAAATATCACACACACCCTGTTGCTTACAACTTTTCCATAGGTATGAAATAATTTCAGATAGGAAGGTATACATTCTCTATTCCTATTTTAACCTACTTATTTCTTATAATTCTTACAGCTATCAATCACATAGGTTAACCCATAAATAGAAGAAATCCTCTATAAGTTGCTTATATTTACATGTAAAGGATATTCTAGTAAGAAAAGAATTGTTAGTAATTCAACTAATTCAAGCCTAAAGTCATCCTTTAAGGCCTAAGGCAACCCCAACATGTAACCTGCTTTAAATAGGAGCTAGCAATTTAATCCAGACCCTATGCATAATTTTCCTTCTCTTAACCTCAGACACAGAATGTGTTAACTGATATAAAGAGGAACGAATGAAAACAACTAAAAAGCAATACAACTGTGCTTTTAAGTTCTCTTTACAGAATGGTAGGAACCATTGAACCAGAGTGGAGTGAAACCCCAAGGATGTGAAGCATCCTGACATTACTCATACTTCCTAAAGTCTTGGAGAGACAAATTAAGTCTACCTAATCACTTGAATCCATGTTTGCTATTATATTTTAACTATATCTAGTTTTTTTTAAGAGAGTGACTTGAATCTATATTTGCTACTATTATGTATTTTAACGGAATCTAGTTTTGGGGGTTTTTGTTTGTTTAGTTTTGAGACAGAGTCTCACTATGTAGCTGTCGTGGAACTCAGAGATCATCTGCCTCTGCCTCTCTGCCTCTCTCTGCCTCTCTGCCTCTGCCAGAAGCTCTGGGTTTAAAGGTGTGTGTCCCGTGTACATTTTTTTTTTTTTTGAAGAAAACTTTAATTTGAAAGTATATACACTTTCTCCCTCACCATGAGAACTAATGCTTTACTTTCTGTCTAAAGTATCTGTTACCCTAACTTTGTTCTACTTTATTATCACCAAAACCACTTTAATTAGGAAAGGAAGTAAAAATGTGGGTGTATTATAGAGGTATAAAGCATGCGACCCAGAGGGAGCAGATCCGTTACACATTGATCAAAATGAGTCTTACATTCACAAGGGACAATATGAAGTCAGCTAACTCTGAAGCAGGATCTTTGGAGAACTCCAAAACCAAATAAATACACAGAAGGATCAAAGCCAGGCACATGGAAGGCAAGCAGTCTACTACTGAACTTCATTCCTGGTCCTTAGTCTTTTGAGACAGGGTCTCATTAGGTAGTAGCTCAGACTAGCCTCAAACGCTTTGTAAGAATAAGATTATGGGTGGCCCTTAAGAATTCATAACTGAAACCAAGTTTTTCTGAGTCAGAAAAACTTTAGTATGAGATTTTCTCTCCAACATATTATCACAGACTGATTTCCATTTCTGCAACTTATTTTTATTTTTTATTTATGTGTATATGTCTGTATAAGCATATACAGGTGCCCTAGGAGGCCAGGTAGAGTAACAGGCATTTGTGAGCTCCCTAACGTGGGTTCTGGGAACTGAACTCAAGTCCTATGGAAAAGAGCCAAGCACTCTGCAACTCACTATGAAGACCAATGAGTCTGCCCCTTTTTTCAAGGCAGGGTCTTACTATGTAACCCTGCCTGACCTGAAACTTGATATGTAGAATAGGCTGGCCTTGAACTCAAGAGATCTGCCCACCTCTACCTCCTAAATGCTGGGATTAATAGCTTCCTAAGTGCTGAGATTAAAGGAGTGCACCACCATGCTCTACTTTTGCAACTTACTTCTAATACACACCTAAATAGTCTCACTCAAGTAGAGAAAGAAATGTGAGACTAACTGTCTCTAGATCATTCTTTTACATATACCTACTATTTACCAGAACTAAAACTGCTTGTTGGGTATAGTCCCTAGAGACAGTGCTAAAAGAGGTGGCGACTGTCTTTTCAATCCACTGTAGACTCTAGACTTACCCGAGACAGATACTAATGATATTAGGTGCAAAAGTAGGACTAGATAATGAAATCTGCCATTGATTAAGATCATCAGTTTTAAAACTTTTTAATTGTTGCCTCAAGTATATTTTGTTAGTAGTGTCACTCCCCAATACACACACACACACACACAGAGAGAGAGAGAGAGAGAGAGAGAGAGAGAGAGAGAGAGAGAGAGAGAGAAATGGAGTTTCTATTTGAAAATTACCTAGCTCATAAACAAAAAAAAAGAATTCTGAAGCCAGGAAACCATGATGATATATACCTGAAGTCCTTGCACTTCATAAGTAGAAGCAGGAAGATCATGAGTTCAACGTTATCTTTGGCTACATAGCAAATCTGAGGCCAGTTTGGTTGCATGAAACCCTATGTTAAACACAACAAAGAAATCTCACCAAGAAAACTAAGTTGAACTAGGATTTTAAAAACTGTCTCCTTAGTTGGGAGACATGTCTTTAATCCGAGCACTTGGGATAGAGAGACAAGTGAATCAATGTGAGTCTGAGGCCAGTATATATATATATATATGAGAGTCAGGGCTACACAGTGAGAAAACAAAACAAAACAAAACAAAACAAAACAAATCACAGAAATGCCCCCTTGTTACAACGTGTTAATTCCTGAACCACAGAATACTTACTAGTCTTTGTACCAGCATCAAAAAGTTATCCTCAGCTACATAGCAAGTTTGAAGCTTGCCTGGATTATATAAGACAACTTCTCAAAAAACAAACAAACAAAAAACTTAGGCTGAGTCTGATAGTTCACACCTACAAACCAGTGCTTGCCAGGCTGAGAAAGGAAGGTCATCATGAATGTGATACCAGCCTTTGATAATGAGTTTGAAGGCAATCTGGATTAGTATGTCTCAAATTTATTTATTTATTTATTTATTTATTTATTTATTTTTATTTTTTTGGTTTTTGGAGACAGTTTCTTTGTGTAGCCCTGGCTGTCCTAGAACTGACTCTGTAGACCAGGCTGGCCTCCAACTCAGAAATCCGAATGTCTCTGCCTCCCAAGTGCTGCTATTAAAAGGCGTGCACCACCACTGCCTGGCTCAAAAAAAATTTTTTTTAAAGATTTATTTATTTATTATATGTAAGTACACTGTAGCTGTCTTCAGACGCACCAGAAGAGGGTGTCAGATCTCATTATGGGTAGTTGTGAACCATCATGTGGTTTCTGGGATTTGAACTCAAGACCTCCGGAAGAGCAATCAGTGTTCTTAACTGCTGAGCCATCTCTCCAGCCCTCAAAAAAATGTTTTAATCTTTTTTCTTTCATAAGAAGTAAATGTTTTATCCAAACCATACTGAATAATCCTTGAAACTGCACCTGAGTACTTTGTTATCCCTGGACTGAAAAAGAACACCTGCTTGGTGGCAGCAAAACAATGCCATTCATGGGAGAGTCTAAGATGTGACCCATTCTAATTCCACACAATTGTGTAGAAAATCAAATTTCTGAAAAATAAATCTTTTTAAGGACAGTGAGAGTATTCAGAATTCATGTGTTTTTAAAAAATTTTGGAGGAGCACAAATTATCATTTTCTTGTTTTTAGTCTATTTTCATAGGTATCAAACATTTCAACAGAAGTCAACTTTTCTGTTATTGGAAAGGGGGTTCTATCCTTAGATATGAGACAGCACTGGTGTAAATCAAGTTTCAAGTTTACCATTAAGTAAAATGCTCAGGGCTTTCAGAGAAGTCAATCAAAGGTCATTCATATACCTCTGTAGAGGTTGAGCTCACAGGGAAGCAGAGGAGGTGAGGGTACCCAAAATGCTGTCTGTCTCCCTCAGCACTGTGCTTCTTGTTTGGCCAAACAAGAGGTTTAGAGGCCAAGAAGATAAATCAACTTCTAACCCCAGGTATGTTTTTAAATCTAAAACAAGGCCTATCAACTCTGAAGTTGCCAGGAGGTATTGGGATTCCCATGTTTGCTTAGACAGGGAATGTCTGAGAGGAAGTGAGATCTAAGGAAGTGATAAAGAGTGGAAGAGTCTGGCACACAGTATGTTCTCTATATGACAACAATCATTAGTAAAAATAAATAAATAAATAAAGCTATTTAGTAGTATTTCACTTTTTTTTTTTTTTTTTTTTTTTTTTTTTTTTAAAAAAAAGACTAGGTTTCAGTATGTAGCCCTCGCTGGCTGGCCTGGATGGAACTCAGTTGATATGCCTCCTCCTAACTTCCAAATGCTGGGGTTAAAGGCCTGCCCTACGACAATCAGCCTATTTTCAACATCCATTCTAGGATACAGGTAAGAAAAAAGCTCAGGTGAGCTAATCAACATGACTTAAATACCAGCAGAATGAAAAATAAAATAACTAACGTAGGCTGAAAGACATCTCAGTGGCTAAGAGCATATACTGCTCTTTCAGAGGATCATAGTTCAATTTCCAGTACCCACATCAGAAGTCACTCCAACACTTCTAACCTCCACAGGAACCTGCAACAATGCACACATGCACACACACTTTAAAATAGTAAAATAAACCTTAACAAATATTCAGAATGGAACCTGAGTTCAATCTCCAGGACCCACACGATGGGTAGAAAGAACCAGCTCCTGCAAGTTGTATTCTCATTCTCATTCATATTCTCTCTCCTCTCTGTCTCTCTGTCTCTGTCTTTCTCTCTCTCTCTGCCTCTCTCTCTCTCTCTCTCTCTCTCTCTCTCACACACACACACACACACACACAGTAGGTAAGTAGATTGATTTTTAAATCAATGCACATATCCCTTGTTTGAAGCAAAGAGGCACAGCAGCACTGAGGACGAGCAGGGATTCTGATACACCAGTACTGCTCATCTGTTTTGGGCACAACAGCTAAATGAGCTATAACTGAGCACCAGTTTCAGAGAGATCCTGGGATAGCTAGACCTGAGCCATATGAATTTAAATCTTAAAAATAGGTATCTCAAACTACCTTTTCTGGACCCATGAGATGGCTCAGCAGGTAGAGATACTTACCATCAAGTTAAGTGGCAGGGTGGAAAAAGACGACACTTAGGCTAGATGCCTCCTGACCATCTCAAAAGCATCCCTAAGCAAGGGAAAGAATCAGACTAAGATTTATGAATCATTATACTCTGGTTTGACAATCTGTAGCAAGCTACTCAAAAATGCCACCAAGCTTAGAATCTCAAAAGTATCTAGAAAAAGAGAGAGAAAGTTCAGCCAAAGGGCAGCACTGTTGCTCTAACTGACTTTCTTTCTGAATGAATTTTCTTTCTGACTCATCCTTCTCAATGTCTGGGAACTCTCATGCCCATTTACCCAAATAGTAGGGGAGCCGAAACCCCTTCTGTCTATGCTGTCTTCAGGCAGAGAGGCAGAAAAAAGTCTCTCATGAGCACAAACAGAAACCTATCTTGTCAATGAATCTATCGACAGAGTGTAAGAAAGATGTTGAGCTCCTTCTCATACTGTCAACATATTCATTAATCTATTCACTCATCCCTCAACTCTGTGTTCTAAAGACTGCATACAAATTGTCAAGATGGTAGAAATCATGACTTGAGGAGAAAAGGGCACCGTGGTTATAAAGAGCAGAAGCATTAGAAAAACTGTCTCAGACGATATGGAGAGTTGAAATTTGATGTCTGAAGCAAATAGTTGGTATAGGACGAAATAAGAGGTCTTGATCATAAACAAAGAAAACAGCATAAGTGATGGTCACAAGAGAAATATATTCCAGACTGTCATGGCAGGGTGGGTGATTCTACAAGATGCTTTGGCAGGCAAGGACACGCTGTAGAAGCCTTTGACAGAGTTTGATCTTAAGGTCCATAAAGGAAGGATCTTGAACCTGTCGGTGACATGAGCAAAGCTGTCTTTCTAAAGGTCACTCTGGTTATTAGAAAATTTAAGCTGGTTGTGGTGGCACACATTGGTAGGATTTGCTGAAGGAGGCGGAGGCAGGAGGATCATGGAGTTTGAGGCCAGCCTGGACTACAGAGTGAGTTCTAGGACAGCTAGAGCTATACAGAGAAACCCTGTCTAGAAAAACCAAAAAAAAGGAAAGAAAGAAAGAAAGAAAGAAAGAAAGAAAGAAAGAAAGAAAGAAAGAAAGAAAGAAGGAAGGAAGGAAGGAAGGAAGGAAGGAAGGAAGGAAGGAAAGAAAGAAAGAAAGAAAGAAAGAAAGAAAGAAAATTTAAAAGCCTTGAGGACTGGATGAGGGTTAAAGGCAAGAGCCTAAGCTGTTACCGCATTCACTCAATGACAATGGAGCCAGAGAAGAAAGTGATGAGACAGGAAGGACTTTGGATGCTCACTCCATACAAAGACAGCCATGACCCTGTTTGTAAGTCCAGGGGTTGTAGTTCCATGTAACCACCAGCAGAAGTCTAGAGCCATGGAAAAATCCTAAAAAAGGTAAGCTAAATGCAACACTGAATTCATTTTAAGAGATAAATTAGGAAATATTTCCTTTCAATGTTTTTCCTCAAGATTTATTTTATTTTACAGGCATTAGTGTTTTGTTTGTGTGTATATATGTACATTACACACATGCCTCGTACCTAAGGATACCAGAAAAGGGCATCAGATCCCCTCAAATTGGAGTTATGTACAGACTGTTGTAAGCAACCATGTGGGTGCTGGGGACTGAACACAGGTCCTCTGGAAGAGCAGCAAGTGTTTATAATCATCTCTCCAGCCCCCTTTTCACTGTCTTGTATTTTTTGTTTGTTTGTTTGTTTATTTGTCTGTTTTTCCAGACGGTTTCTCTCTGTAGCCCTGCCTGTCCCGGAACTCACTATAGACCAGGCTAGTCTCATACTCAAGAGCTCTGCCTGCCTCTGCCTCCCAAGTGCTGAGATTAAGGGGGAGTGTAACATCAACACTCAGCTTCCCTTTCAAATGTCTTTAAATGGCCTCAAATGGTTCTTAGCTCCTTTTTTTTTTTTTTTTTGTTTGAGACAGAGTTTCTCTGTATAGCCTTGGCTGTCCTGGAACTCACTCTGTAGACCAGGCTGGCCTTGAACTCAGAAATCCGCCTGCCTCTGCCTCCCAAGCACTGGGATCAAAGGTATGCGCCACAACACCGCCCAGCTGGTTCTTAGCTCTTAAAATACATGTACTAAGTGGCTGCTAAAAACCTATTATAGATTTAAAAGATTAACTATGTTGTTCACATATTACAAACAGATGGGTGAACATACAAGACTACAATAATAAACAGTACACTGTTAACATTAACAATGCAGGGACAACACATACTTCTCTGTAAACTTCTTATCAGAAGGTAATTAGACAGAGCACAGAGAAAGATATTCAAGAGAAAAGATTTCTAAGTAGATGTTAGGATTCTGATCTATAACAGCTTCATCTACTCTGCCCCAGTCTAAGTGAAGGAACTTTAAAAAATATCCACAACTAACATGAGAGTAAAGCCCACCCTGAGAGATGGCTAAGTGAAGGCACTTGAGTACAACATAAGTTCATCCCCAAACCCATGTAAAGGTAGGAGGGGCAAAGTGACTCCACCAAGGTGTCCTCTAGCCGCCATAGTGCACACGGCACACACAACCCCCGTCATGTGCATTCTAACTACATGGGGGGCGGGTGTTAACACTTTACAGGTGGCTAGTGTGGCTGGGGAAGTGATTTCTATTTATTTCTTTGTCACTAATTAAAGCAGCTACTATATTTAAGGACAAACATGACTCTAGACCAAAAGTTCTCAACCTGTGGGTCTTGACCCCTGGGAGTAAATAATCTTTCACAGGGATTGCCTAAGACAATTGGAAAACACAGATATTTACATTATGATTCATAATAGTAGCAAATTACATTTATGAAGTAGTTGTAAAAATAATTTTATGGTTGGGGGTCCCCACAACATGAGGAACTGTATTAAAGGGTTACAGAGGTTTCAAACCATAGCTCTAGACTAAATTGTTCCTTTACTGAACAATTCTTTTTTTTAAAGCCAGGATAAAGCAGTTTTCAGGTGATATATGAGCAAATGGAGACATGGACAAAAATAGTAAGCTCCAAAGTTTAGTATTTCTCCATCACTTCCGGGTTACCATATGGCAAGAACAATGAAATGCAGCTCAGCTGGCACAAAGGACTGAACAGCTTCTACCCAGTCTAGTACTCTGCCCAGCTCCTTATGCCATACAGAACGCAGCATGTCCTAACACCTGATTCACCTATTAGATGGTTGGGCATGACCTTCAACCTAAGGATACATTGGATTCACAAGGCTGATTCTTAAGAGTTAAAAATAGCTGGGTGGTGGTGGCGCATGTCTTTAATCCCAGCACTCAGGAGGCAGAGGCAGGCGGGTTTCTGAGTTCGAGGCCAGCCTGGTCTACAGAGTGAGTTCCAGGACAGCCAGGGCTACACAGAGAAACCCTGTCTCGGAAAACAAAAAACAACAACAACAAAAAAAGTTAAAAATACCAAAAGATACTCAGACATTAGTGGCTCAAGTTTTCCTAGCCAAACAAAGCATGTATGTCATACTCAAGTACCATGATGATGATGATGGGGATGATGATGGTGGTGATGATGATGATGGGGATGATGATGATGATGATGGGGATGATGATGGTGGTGATGGTGGTGATGGTGATGATGATAAGTTCTATAGAATCTTCAATATATAAGGCAATCCTCTAAGTACTTTATATGCACTATTCATTTAATTTAATCGTTCTGATATGTAAGTACTATTTTTCATGTTACAGATGAGGAAATTAAGCACAGAGGTTAGGTAATTGACCAAGGAAAACGCAAACAGTCTGCTCCAAAATTTGTACTCTTAATCTTCAGCAGAAGAGGACAGCACAGAGTTGATGTAAAAACCAAAATCCAGTAGAAACTTCAACTACAACCCCCTAAGAGTCTCAGATGTCACTCTCTGTGCCCATCAGAATAAACTAATTGAGAAATGTTGCAGATTAAGGGAAATACATTTTTACAGTCTAGATAATATTATACAGGTTGCTAGAAGCACTCAAGTAGACACTGAAAAAATGCCATACAGGTATGGAGGTAATGTCTGTAATACCAGTGCCTGAGGCAGGAGGATTAAAAAGTTGAAAATCAACCTGGGGCACGTAATAGTCTTCCCCAACCCCCAGTAAAAAAGGAAGAAGAGGAACAGAGGAGAAATACTATTTTCCACAGGAATAAAACAGCAGCAGCAATGAAATGAAATTTTTTTTTTTGGTTTTTTTTCGAGACAGGGTTTCTCTGTGTAGCCTTGGCTGTCCTGGAACTCACTCTGTAGACCAGGCTGGACTCGAACTCAGAAATCCGCCTGCCTCTACCTCCCCAGTGCTGGGATTAAAGGCGTGCGCCACCACTGCCCCGCTAATGAATTTTTAAAACTCAAAACTTTACCTGGAAAAATTCACAATCTGATGACTAATAAGGACAACATTCTTCAAAAGTCAAAGAATTTAAGTATACACACATGTTATCATCAAGGGACTGTACACAACTCAGATAAAACATCAGCAAACACAACCTCTGCCTACATACCTACCCAGACACAAGGAGACTCCTGAAGCTCCCTGGAAAGGGAGGAGAAGGTACCTAACAACCAAGAATGAAGCTCCGAGCTAGGACAGATATGATTACAAAGACAAATTTATTAACTGCTCTGCCATGGGCACCAAAAAGCAAGTAACCAGCACGCAGGGAGCACTGGCAACCTCATGCAAGCTTCAGATTTAAGCAGGGCACCAAATAAGGGAAGGATTCTGGTGCATCAACTCTAGGAAAAGTGTTTCAAGTTAAAAATGGCTATTCAGGTTTGGATGTGGACTTCTGTATCTGCTCTTTATCAACAGAGGCAACTCTACCTCACGGGCAGCTAACAGCAGAAAGAAAGAGCTTTGAATCAAAATGGAGCACACAGGATAACCATGGGGCCCGGTACAGCCTATCATTTGCTTGCCATCGAAGCCAAAGCTACAAATATGCCAATGCTGAACTTAGACCTCATCTCAGCACATCTAGGAGCAGGCAGGCCGTGTCCTCACCCCCTACTCCCAACCCCCGGCCAAAGTTCAGGAACAAGGTGAAAAAACCACAGCACTGTCGGTGTGAGACCCGGTTGCAGTGTAACTAGAAGCTAGGCCTATTTTCAATGAGGGTTCTTTAGTGGATTGTTTATGGGCTTGAGTTCTTACTTTTTCTGTGCTGTTTCCCAGACCAAAACTATCAATTCAAGAGAACACCTTTCAATCATTCCCTCTTGCCTGCCCCCCGACTCCCGTGTGTGTGTGTGTGTGTGTGTGTGTGTGTGTGTGTGTGTGTGTGTGCGCGCGCGCGAGTGCACACACATATCTATCTGTCTGCAATGGACACTGAAGCCGGGGCCTTATGCATATACTAGGCAAGCACTCTACCATCATACTACAAGCTCAGTCCTGATCTTATCTTTGGTTTAATTCTATCTCTTCTAAGTTTTCCATCAGTTAGTTGGTTGGTTGGTTGGTTGGTTGGTTGGTTCTTGCTCTCCACTTACTGAAGTAGAGTCTTATTTCTGCTGCTACACTATTTACTCCAGGCGATATGACCCTTAAGTGTCTAGACAATTCTGTCTTCACCATCCATCTTACTATCCTTCTATCTACTGAGCCATCTTTCTGTCTCCCTCCATATCTCCTCTTTTTATCATTTCTTTTTTTTTTTTTTTAAGACTTATGTCCACTGGTATTTTACCTCTATTTATGTCTGTGTGATGGTGCCAGAAGCCCTGGAACTGGAATTAGAGACAGTGGTGTGTTGTCATGTGGGTGCTGGGAATTGGACCTGGGTCCTCTGGAAGAGCAGCCAGTGCTTTTAACCACTGAGCCATGTCTCCAGCCCCATTCTTCATATCTCTTAACAATCAATCTTAAAATATTCTTATCAAAAAAGTACAGACATCAGTTTGTTTCTTGCTTTATTTACAACACCCACTCACTGTTACTATTAAAAATATAAGAAATATTTAAATTTGAAGCTAAAAAGGAAGGAGTGAAAGTGTATTAGTATAAAATCACAAGAACATGTTATAACAACTTACTAACCTGTATAGCACTCATAAATGTAACACTTTTCTGCTATACACTACAATATTCTTTTTTTAAATTTGTAACCTTTTATTTACTGTTCAACCAAAAGCCTCTATTCTGGAGATTGGAGAGCTGTCTTATTGGCTAAGAGTGGGTGCTGCACTTGCAGAGTACCTGGATTTGGTTCCCAGCACAATACCAGGCAGCTCACAACTACCTGTAATTCCAGTTCCAGGGTATTCAACATCCCTCAGGCCTCAACAGACCCCTGCATGCTGGTGGTAGTACACGCAAGCTTACACAGGTACCACATACACATAAATAAAATAATTTTTAAAAATTACAAGTTTTTATTCTAATACTCCCATATGTCCTAACCCTCACCAAGACTTCTAATTCTGAAGCAGTAGAAAAGAAGGTGATTATGCTAAAAGTTTGGAGCTCCCTTTGAAGCAAAAAGATGCACTGGTAGGGCTGGATAGATGGCTTATCAGTTAAAACACTTGCTATTCCTACAGAAGACCTGGGTTCAGTTCCCAGTACAAACTTGCAGTTAATCATTGTCTGTAACTCCAGTTCCAAGAAGTCTGGTGCCCTCTTCCAGCCTCCATAGTCTCCTACACACATATGGTACACAAACATACATGCAGATTAAAAACAAACACTCAAACTAAATACATCTTTTATAAAAACAAAACAAACAAAAAAAAGGACAAAAACAAAAACAAAACCTGTTCTAGTATTAAATACCAGACACGAATCCAGGAAAGACATAAAGAAATTTGCTCATGGAAACAGAAGAAATTTAGAAAAGTTCTAGAAAGCCTGACTCATTGTGCACGCTGGCAGAAAGGGTATTTATCAGTGCCTTATTCAGTCTTCTGACATATGTCACTTATAAGGACTTTAAAAGCCATACTTTTTACAGATCTGTTCAGAAGTCTAAAAGGGAAACCTGCCAAAGAAATTCCTCAGAGAGAATGTCAACAGCCTCAACACAGTTTGCTATACAAATTAGGACCTAGAATCTCAGAGATTTGTGGCACATGTCAGCTCAAAATTTCATTATCAACTTAAGCCAGAAAGAAACACTCCAGAAAAATACAAATCCACAGAAAGCTTATCCCGACTGCCTTTTCTCTGATGCTATAGTAGTTGCAATCCTACTATACATGTAAGCAAGAAGAGGTCTTGCAGTCAATGGTTCCAACACGAAACATAACTTATTCCTAAGCCAAGCTGGGTTTGACTCTGAAAGCTTCCCAGAATGATGGAAGGCATGACTTCAGGGTGAGTCAACCTTAGCTAAAGCACAAAATAAAGCAGAGAACTATTTAAGGGATTCATTTCTAAGACTGGACCAAACCAGTCCACTTTGTGATGAATCCTGAATTCCAAACAAGTAATCAGACTTCATCAATGTGGACATATGTAACATGACCCAGATATTCCAGTAACATGACTCTCAGCTAGCAATCCAAGGAATGACCATCCCTAACAGGCTTCCTTTCTTTCTTTCCCTTATTATCTGTTTGTTGACTTATTTTGTAGTAAGTAGGAATACTAGAGCACAGGGCCAGAGCCTCATGCATACCAGGCAATCACTAAACTACTTGGCTACCTGGTCACCTTTTTTGTTCGTTTTCGAGATTAGAGTCTCACTATGTACACCAGACCAGCCTCAAATTTACAGAAATTTGTCTACCTCTGTCTCCTAAATTCTGCAATTAAAAGTATGTGCCCCCTGACATGCCCTATTTCTGTTTTGTTTTACTTTTAAGATGGGGTCTTAATATTTAATTGTCTGATAATGAAACTGCAACCCTCATGCCTCAGCTTCCTGAGGAGCTAGTATTACAGTCTTAAGACTGTAATGCCAGGATTCCATGAAGTTTTTAATTATAACATGTTTTTTATCTACATTGTTCCTTGCTGTCTATATCTGCTTTTTTTAAAGGTATATTTATGAATATGTGCATATGAATGCAGTACCCTCAGGCCATAGTTATCAGGTTCCTCTGGAGCTAGAATTAGTGGTTATAAGCCACCATGTGTTCTAGAAACTGAACTTGGGTTCTTTGCAATAGTATTAGCTCTTAACTGCTGAGCCCTCATCTCCAGCCCCCATATGGACCTAAAGAACCTCTCCCACCCTTCAAAATTAAGAACACAGACTATCTTTCTCCTATTTCTCTCTGATCACTCTTAATCTCTTTCTCCCCTCTATAACATTAAACCTATGCAATACTTCATTCTAAGTACTTATAGATCCATTTCTCTGACTATAGTGTACCACTGAGGAAAGGGCTAACATCATTTACTTCTCTACATGCAGTGCCTAGAAAAAAGTACTAGCTTAATATCTGTAGAGATCTCAACAAGGAAGAAAATTTGAATCTCTCAGAAAATATTAATTAACCCTAAAATAGTTTTTATAACTGGATAAATAGGTCAAAAAGGAAAAGAGAAAAATTCCAATATAAAATTATAAAGGCAGTTATTTAAGGCAACATAGAAAGGTGTGCCAGAAGACAAAGTAGATTTCAGAAAAGGAAGAGCTGGAACGGGAGGATAAAGAGGTTGTCAGTAGTAAGGTCACGACCCAAAACCCATTCCAGCAAGTACTTTATGGTTTTTAGAGGAAGTTACTAGTTTAGTTGAGCTATAACCTCTCTATAATTAAAAAAAAAAAAAAAGACTCCATAAATAACAGGTTCATAAATGCACTTAACTAACTTTATGGCACTGAAAACATGAAATTTCTACCATACTTTCTACAGGTGGCATCATGTAGCACAAAAATTATTATTCATTTTAATGTGAGTGTATACCAAATACAAATGAATAAGTAATACTATCAGTGACCAATATAATATGTCAGTTACATAGCTATATCAGTTATATACAATATGGCAATTGTAGGCATAAATGATAGACAGATACCTAATGGTTCCTATATTAGAAGTTTAATACATTTAGATTCACAGATAAAAACAATTTAAAAAATCATAGAGACACTTAAAAATAGAAGTGTTGTTAATATACTTTATAATGCAACAGGTCTGGATCTTTTTAATTCCTTCTGATCTAGAGTCTATACACTAATTCTCAGGAGGATAAAACTGAGCAGTAACTTCAATACTAAATATTTATGAGTAAAATAAAAAGCTTCCAAGATGGGAAAAACCCAGAGTATCCCTCAAGAGCCAAAAACAGTCCACAGATTGGAGAAAGAATATGAGCCAAGAAAACAACTATTTCATATTCTTCATCTTAGCTGAAACATCATATCCAAAATGGTGAAAACAGAGTAGACAGATGAAGTTCTGGGATGTTTAAGAGAAAGGAAGGAATGCAGAACAAGAGAACTATGGCTATATCTCCCCAAGAGAAAGGGCAGAAACAAAACCAGTACAGGAAACCATGAGAAAGGCAACACGGGGGACACATGAAGGTTGGTGAAGTCTCTCACCCACACAACAGCCAGTGTTACTGTATAGACCTTCCTACATCACAGAAGCAGAGTCAACAGGGTCCAATGTACGGGACTCACTCTTATTGGAAGGCTCTTCAAAAACTAGATCCTGAGGGACAATTTATAGTACACCCTTATAAACATGCCAGCTGGCTGCAACTCAGCAACTGATTGCTCCCTTGTCTAACTTGGTAAGGAGCCAGAGGAGAACTTTTCGTAGTCAATTCTCCCATGCTGGAAATTCTCTAACGCCAGAGTTCTGGCTTAAGTCAGGATATCAGGTTATTCATGAGATGCCAAAACTATATCTTTACATTGGCTTTAAACAACTCTCTCAAGTATACTATACAAATTCCCACAATCTTCAACATCATCTGGACACTAAGGCCAAAGACAGCAACTTCTCACATAGAGAGAAACAAGCTTTTTAAAGTATGAGTAACATCAAAACAAACTTTTCTTAAGTTATAAATCAATCTCACTGACTCTAAAATAGGCAACTGGACAATACACTCAATAAATGGCTTCCTTAAAACCTACTCTATTAGGCATGCTTCCTTTTCTACCAGATACTCAAACTCTCCCTATGGTTGACTTATTCTATGAAGATCAATCCACAAGTCAGTTTCTCTAAGAGGAAATGATAGAAGAAATCTAACAATGTGATTTTTGTTGTTTTTTTCTTTTCCTCGTTTTGCTTTTTTTTTTTTTTTTTTTGTTTTTAAATATCATCGACCCCACAAATTCATGGTTCTTAAGTGGAATAGCACTCCTCCTCCCAGAAAATGTTTGAAAATATGTGGGGACCACTAATGGCATTTAGCTGGCAGTGCCAAGAATGCTATGGATCTTGAAGTAGCAAGCACACAGAATGAATTATAGGGTCTTATAGGAAGGCCCTCAACCTTAACTGCCTTCATCCCTCCTAGCTGCTAGGACAGTGAGGAAAGAATCAGGGGTTGGGGGGAAGTCTGAATTTTAAACTAATTTAAAACTAGTGTGGACAACATAAACAACTTCATCTGGAAAAATCAACCAATGTGAGATGAGATGACTCAGGTGGGTAAAAGTGCTTCCTGTAAAGTCTAAGGACCAAAGTTCAGGCTCCTGTACCCACATAATATGCTGAGCATGAACCTACAAATATCTGTAGCCCAAGTGGTAGAAAGGAAGAAAATAGGAGGGCAACTAGGGCTTGCGAGCTAGTAAAATATGGGCTTCACGTTCTAAGAGAAACCCTAAAAGAATAAGGTGGAGCCAAGCAGTGGTGGCACACGCCTTTAATCCCAGCGCTTGGGAGGCAGAGGCAGGCAGATTTCTGAGTTCAAGGCCAGCCTGGTCTACAGAGTGAGTTCCAGGACTGCCAGGGCTATACAGAGAAACCCTGTCTCAAAACAAAAAAACAAAACAAACAAACAAATAAACAAAAAATTCATTCAAAAGTATTTAATGGGACTAAAGAAATGGCTCAGATGTTAAGATCCAAGTTTGGCTCCCAGCACCCATATTTGGCAGCTAGTAATGTCCTACAACTCCAGCTCCAGGATCACTGACACCTACGGCCTCCGCCAGCATCTGGACTCACATGTATATATCCATACCCATATATACACAACTACAAATAATAAAAAAAAAATCTCTAAAAATATTTTTTAAAGAACAAAAGTTTAAATACCTAAGAATTGGGGCTGGTAAGGTAGTTCAGCAGGCAAAGGAACTTGCCCCTAAAAGCCTGACAACCTGAGTTCAATTCCTGAGACCCACATGACAAAAAAAAGAGAACCAACTCCCAGAAGATGTTCTTGGACCTCCATAGGCACATACACGAAAAAATGCAAAGATAAAAAGGTAATTTAAATTAAGAGCCAAAAATTTAGAAATGTGTTTGATTTGTAATCAAATTGTTCTCTGATCACTTTCTCTTCCTCTGGACATTTTAGCTGCTTCATGCTTTCTTCTGAGTGTTCACTTTTAAGCACACAGCCTCACTCTCCTTCCTCCTTCAAGATGTATTACTCCACACTTGTTCTGTGTGCTACTCAAAAGACTGTTCTTTACAACTACTGCCATTACTATTTCTAAGATGTCTAAATTAAACCAAAGCTTGGAAATTCTGACTGGTATCTGGGTCCGACTTTCCGGATGGTAACTGAAGGTCATGTGGGGTGGAAAGCGGCCTGTGGGTAACAGAACACACACATCACGCGAACAGGATATGCTGGTAATCTGGCTTCCTGAGACCTAGTAAGTTGTGAGGGTTCTCACCATCACCCTTGGAGAAGATGAAAAACCTCAAGTTGGAAAACGCTGGATTTCTAAAAAATGTCCCCTCTTAGCATTCTATCTGGTTGAGTCTGGAAAGGGGCACCTTTGCCTCCTACACCCCTTTACTTGTCTAAAAGTACGAAACATGCAGAATGAACTGGAGCTTCTTCATAGCGTGGCAGCTGGTGTTTGCGGCACAGCTTATGTCACATCTCAAGCCCAGAAACACGAAGAGTGTGGTTTTGGTGTTTAACCAGCCTCTATTGCACCCTGGCACTGTTTCTTCCCCCCAGAGAACTTTAGAGGAAAGAAACCAACCTCCTATCTTAAAACGAACAGCCAGGATAAAAATAAAGCCCTGAAGTGGTTTGGTGACCGAGGTCATAAGGACTGCCACAGGTCTGAAGGTAGGGCCAGTGTGCTCTGAGAAACTTCACTGCAGTCAACCGCGGAAACTAAGACCTCAGCCCCACAGTCCACCACAGTCTAGGAAGCTACCTTAGGCCTGATTTGTTAGGAGCTGCTCCTTACAAAGCCATCTTATATTCTCTGAAAACCTCCAGTCCTGGTTATAACTTTAAGAGCAGTTTAGCTGAACAGTTCCTAGAGCCTATGAAAAGCAGAGCCAACCTGGAGCCTTGTCCTACAGGAGGCTGCCATGAACTCTTGCATGCTTACTGCCTAATCTCCATTCATGCAGCATACTTTAAAACTTGATTCTGAGGTGAAGGAGTAGAACATGACGTTCACACTATAAACTAGAAAAGTGAAATGGGAACTGACATGAAATCAACTCACGGCAACCCTGATGAAAACAAAACAAAACAAAACAAAACAAACAAAAGAACCAAAGCCAAACAAACATGCAATCTTTACACCCAGGAAACCAACAATTCATCTTTCTCTGCCAGGATCACATAATTACAGGGCAACAAAGTAACTGGGTTATCAGACATGAAACATCTGCCTACTAGCAAACCCAGAGATGAAATTTTTCTCTAACATTCTACATTGTCCAGAGGAAATGAGGGCAAACACTTTATCTGTTCCTTCATCCTGGCAGGAGTTCTGAAACTGCAAGCTTAATATATCATGATGTATGCCCAACAACTAGAATGCACTCCAAAATGTGCTACGTGATCTGAGGCTCTGACCTGTGGTTGTCCTGGGTGGCAGGGAGGGGGAGAGGGCAATGTCTGTGTGCCACCCACACAGCAGCTTTCTTTACTGTAATGGCAGTGGCAGCAGCAGCAGCAGTGGCTTAGCACACAAACTGTAAAAGGGACACTGAACAGTGAGAGAAATTATGGGTCTGAAGAAAAAATATCATCTGTATAATTTTTAAAAAATTTAAAAACAAGAAAATTCAGAACTCTGTACTATGGCTGGCTCTTTTTAAAAAAAAAAAAAAAAAAAAGCATAAAACATCCAGGCCAGATCCACAAGGAAATTTTCAGGTAACAACTATTATTTTCAAACTTTGGGAACTAACATTATCATTACTACCATCTTGCAGATGAGGAGGCTGAAGTTCAGCCAGTTGTGCACTGGGCCTCAGACCTCAGAGCTAACAGCTAATAAAATTAGGACTTAAAATCAGAGATTTTCAAAGCCCAGACTCCTAAGTAATTTCTATATTACCCTGACTCTGACATGTAAGATACTAAACAAAATCAAAGTTACTAAAAAAATATGCTCTTGAGAACTACACTAGACTTGAAAGAAATTATTCACAAAAAAGTTCTCTCAAGTTTAGTGGTAATAAGAAAGGGAGAAAGGAAGGTGACTAAAAAAAATTATATATGTGTATATAACATATTACCTACTTATTTAATAAATATGGAACTGTGGCTACTGGGAGAGTTCTTTGGGACTGTGGCTGGTGGTCTACTCACCAGTGGATAGCTCACAGTGATGTTCCTATGGGTAGTACTAATAAAATTAAAAAAAGAAGATGACATGAAATTGGGATGGAGATGTGAAGGGAGAACACTGGGAGAAACCTTAGAACTTGGAGGAAGATAATAGAGGGAGAATATAATCAAAATATGTTGTACATATGCATGAAATTCTGAAAGACTTAAAAGCCACTATATTAAAATTATACCATGAAATTCATGAAATTGGTATGTTTGCACTAATTGGTATATTTGGAGTCATGCTAATCTCTGTATCACTCCAATTGTATTGTATGTACTACAGAAGCCATACATTAAGATATTTTAAGAGGTTGAGGCAGCTGGGTCAGCTCAGCAGTAGAGCACAGGGGTAGGAGACATAGGGCCTCTGACTTTCAACTGGTCTGGACTAAGCATCAAAAGCAAACAAATGCAGGTCAGAGCTCTGTAGGAGTCTAAAGAGGTCTCCTCTCCACTTAGAACCCAGCTTCCAAGCCAAAGCCACAGAGTCATGCACACCCGGCATCAAATTAATCCATGTCATACTAATTATGTTAGTTCAAGATGCGTCCACGTGAGAAAGACAAATAAAACTCAACTGTTTTCTATCAATATGTAAAGTAAGCATTTTAATTTTACTTTGAGTGAGGTTTCACATTACATACGTACTCCAGCTTACCTCACACTAAGAATCCTCCTAAACAGTTGGATTGCTGCTGTGATTCACAGTACATAATCTTCTGTGATAACAGACCTATTATGTGCCTGACCTTGCCTGGGCTTATGCTTTCCTATTATGTGGCTGGAGATGTTTCTCTTCTATGATAGGAGGGATGGTCTGGGGATGGTCCCCCAGAACATTAACTGTGGCATTTTATACTTCTGTTTGATAAAACAGGAAAAAAGTGATAACTGTACCAGCGACCAGAATACCAGTTTCCCAATCAGACTGTTAAACATTTAGGCATGGGGACTGGAGATTCGGTTCAGAAGTTAAAAGAGCTTGCTTGCTCTACCAGAGGACAGGGGTTCAATTACTAGTATCCATATTAGGCAGCTCACAACTGACTGTAACTCAAGCTCTGGGGGATCCCAAACCCTCTTCTGGCCTATACAGGCACCTATATTCATGTATACATAGGAACAACAGAGACAGATACATAATTAAAAATAACTCTTTAAAAATAGTGGTTCTCTCCCAGCAGTGGTAGCTTTTAATCCCAGCAACTGGAAGGCAGAGGCAGGCAGATCTTTATGAGTTTCAAGGCCAGTGCAGTCTACAGAATGAGGTCCAGGCAGCCAGGGATCCAAAGAGAAACCCTGTCTCCAAAAACAAATAAAACAAATAAGGAAGCAAACAAACAAATAAATAAAAATAATGGTTTGCTGTGGATGGTAAAAATTTATGATCCATAATATTCATTTACTGAGTTGGTTTGGGGGTTTTGTTTTGTGAAACAGGCAACATACTGTAGCCTGGCTGACCTCAACAATGCAGTAACCCTATTCTTGCCTGGGCCTCCTGAGTATTACAAAGATTAGGGATGGCAGCCACCAGGCCTGGCTCATAACCTTAATAAAAATTTAAAACAACAACAACAAAAATCTTAATGGGGGAAAAAAATCTTTGCCCTAATAATTCCAAGATATTGGCAACCTTCTTGAACAACTGGCAGAAAAAGATACAAGTATGTTTAAATTAAAAAAGTTTTTGTCACCAGGCAGTGGTGGTGGCACACGCCTTTAATCTCAGCACTTGGGAGGCAGAGAGGGGAGGATTTTTGAGTTAGAGGCCAGCCTGGTCTACAAAGTGAGTTCCGGGACAGCCAGGGCTATACAGAGAAACTCTATCTGGTAAAACCAAAAGAAAAAAAAAAAAAAGAAAAAAAAAAAAAAAAAGCTTTTGTCAGGCTAGCTGTGGTGTGCTCTTCTTTAGTTCTGACTTTGTGAGAGAGCAGACCACTCTGTGTGATTCTGAAGGCAGCCTGGTTTACATAGGAAGTTCTAAGCCTGTCAGAGCTATAGAGACCCTGCCTCAAACCAAACCAAATCAAACCAGACCAGACCAGAAAGCTTTCTGTAAAAGTGGCCCTTAAAGGCTAGAGAGATGGCTCAGAGGTTAAGATCACTACTGCTCTTCCAGAGGTCCTGAGTTCAAATCCCAGCAACCACATGGTGGTTCACAACCATCTGAAATGGGATCTGATGCCCTCTTTTGGTGTGTCTGAAGACAGCAACAGTGACAGTGTACTTACATATATAAAATAAATAAATCTTGAAAAAAAAGGGGGGGCCCTTTACACTGTCATCAACCATTAAACTGTGATAAAGAAAAGACTCAGACAGCATCCAACCCATGAAATGTAATGAATGACATGCAAATTTAAATTTCATGGGACGGTTGATCCTGTCATTTGATCCTGTAGATCACTAGTATACATTTCTATGTGGCACATAGGAACACAGAGGATTAACTAAGGAGGAGAAATTTCCCTGAGAGGGGACAGCACTGTTAGACAGACAAATCAGAGAGGAGGAGGAAGCCAGTTAGCATAGATATCTATCCCTCTGCATCTTGGCCACCATAAGGTGAGGGCAGCCTCTGCTTTGTGCTCTGGCCATGATGCTCCTCTGCCTGGCCTCTCTTGGCCCAAAGCAATGATTCCAGCCAACTACAAGCCGAAACCTCAAAAACCATGACCAAAAAATCTTCCCTCCCGTTAGTTCTCTCAGGTTCAGGTATTTTTCACAGTGACAAACAAGTAACATATCGCCATTGACTTCCTCCCACAATACCACAGCACCAACTGAGAACGAGGCTATAGGAGAAGGCTCAGCCTCAAGCCCACTCTTCCCACATTTGACCCTACCCTCAACTAAGCAGAGGCAGGTAAGTCTGCAGGTCCCGCTGTGTCACACCTGCTTTCGTTTTTGTTCCTAGAATATTCTTTTTGAGTATGCCTGGTTACATTCTCCAAGAAGCCTTCTGATTCCACTTCGTGTTATACACCCAAACCCACGTCTGCCAGGTCTAGACCAAGGGTCACCTCTCTCACAGTACTCATAAGTTGACTTAATCACCAAAATATATTTGTAATAACACCAGCAAAACTTGAGGTGTTTTTGCAGTCATTCCCAGACATGCATAAAATAGAGCAAATGTGATTAACTCCATACATGTTCTCAGCTAGGGCAAATGAGACAATTCTTTGACCTCAGCTTTCAGGATTTAATTTAAATATGTGCTCTTTGTTTCTAATTAGCCCCTTAGCTTCCACTTTTTTTTTTCTTTGTTAGTTATTTTTCTGTTTAAAATGACCATAGGCGCCGGGCTGTGGTGGCGCACACTTTTAATCCCAGCACTTGGGAGGCAGAGGCAGGTGGATTTCTGAGTTCGAGGCCAGCCTGGTCTACAGAGTGAGTTCCAGGACAGCCAGAGCTATACAGAGAAACTCTGTCTCGAAAAAACAAAAAACAAAATAAAAAATAAAAAAATAAGCCAAAAAAAATAAAATAAAATGACCATAGGCATAATGGTATCTAGCATTCCTAAGTACAAGAAAGTTGTGATTCATTTATAGAGAAAATACAGACCATATTTATCAAAATAACAAGAATCACCTGCAAGCCAGGAGTAGCGGCACACACCTTTAATCTCAGGACTCAGGAGGTGGAAGCAAGAAAATCAGGATGTCTACATAGCAAATTTGAGGCCAGTCTAGATGACATTTGTCTCAAGAAACAAAACATCTACACACTGAAACCTGGATGTTGGTCTATCAGAGCAGAAGATGGCAAACTAGGCCTAAAGCCAAATCAACCTAGTCCATCATTCCCTGTCTTAGCCAATGAAGTTTTGCTGTACTACAGCCATGTTCATATACCACCACAAAGGCATAGTAACAGACATGAGACCTACAAAGCCTACAACATTTATCCAGCCTTTCATGGGTAAAGTTTGATGATTCACACACTAAACACAAAGCAGTCTGAAAAATAATAGCACTGAGTTTGGCTTAAGAGCACACAACTTCGATTCTAATATCTGGGAGGCAGGGGCAGGAGGATCTCCCATGAGTTCTAAGTCAGCCTGGTCTACACAGTGAGACACTGTCTCAAAACAAACAACAACAAAAACAAAACAGAACAAAACACCAAAACTGGGGCTGGCCAGATGTATCAGCCAGTAAGGACAACCCCGAGAGCCCCAGAGAGGTGGAAGAACAGAACAAACTCCACCAAGCTGTCCTCTGACCTCCACACTTCTGTATGGGCGGAAAAGGCTGGGAACAGCAGACAGGGTAGATGGTTGTGGAGCACAGGTTACTAAAATTTCAGGGACAAACTGTATCAGCTCATCTTCCTTCTGTGGCACATGACAGGTACTATGGTCTGTCTATACAGGATGCTAAAAACAGAGGACTCAGATGTTTCAAAATGGGGCTGGAGGAGATAGGGTGGGAGGTTTGTGGAAGGAGAGACGGAGACTGGGAAAGGGACAACATTTGAAATGTAAATATATAAAATAACCAATAAATAAACATTGTGTCACGCAACCTAATAAAAAGAAAGAAAATGGGGCTAGAGAATCAGCTCAGTGGTTAAAAGCACTTGTTGCTCTTATAGAGGACCTGGGTTCAATTCCTAGCACCCACAAGGTGAGTCACACCTCCCTGTAATTCCTGTCCCAGATGATCTGACACTCTCTTCTGACTTCCTCAGACACCAGGAATACATGAGGTATACACATATATGCAGGGAAAACATTCATACACATAAAAAAAAAACTTAAAAATTAAACAAATCTGAAAAGGGTTGTTTTTGTTTTAAATCTTAACAGTTGCATCACAGACCTTTAAGTATGAAAATCATTTCCGGTGCTGTAATTTAACTTCTTTGATTAATTCATTGATAGCAACAATCCACTGTTCAGATAAGTACTCCTGTAGTCTGAAACATAGCACAGAAAAACCCTCCACAAATACCCAGAACTTTCTCAACACCAACTCAGCAGTTTATTTGGCAGGGGTGGCGTTAATGGGATTTTAAATAGGACTCTTAACAGGACACCACTTGTACTGGCCGTCCTGCCAAGCTGGAAGTTCAACACACACAACATCTCAAGACATAAAAACAACAAACCACAACCATTCAGAGAAGAGAGAATCAAAGCCCACACCTGGCAGATTCAGAACAAACTGGTTGGGACATCATTATCATTACTAATAACCACAGTTAAGACAAATTTCCTACTTACTCATGGATTTCTAATCATTTATGCTGGACATTCTAGAAATGGTCAAAGGAGACTATCCTACTAGGGCTTCTAGTACCCAAAACTGAAGAGCTAATATGAACGAGCAATGCACAAAAAAAAAAAAACAAAACAAAAACAAAAAACAAAAAACTGAAGTGACATAAGTTAAATACATGACATATGGCAAGGCACAGTGAAGCAGGCATTTAATCCCAACACTGGGGAAGCAGGGAAGGCAGATTTCTCTGAGTTCAGGTCAGCCTGGTGCAAAGCAAGTTCCAGGGTAGCCCCAGGCTACAAAGACATCATGTCTCAAAACACAAACAAAATACACACATATATAGCCAAATTAAGAATATATGATATAAAAAAACCCTGAGAAGACACCAAATAAAACAGCTCTGTACAGTATTCATGTCAAAAATGGAGCAAGGAACATACCCAGCTCAGTGGAAGAGAGCTAGCCTAACACATGAAATGCTAGCTTAGAGCAACACCACAAACACAACAAGAACAAAAACGAGAACAGGAATGTGTCATCATGACCTAGTATATATTATACTGAGGAACATTTTCACCCTAACGCAAATTTTGTGCTTGATATATGTGATTCTGCTCACAAGAAACCATGACACGTCCCTCTATACCCAGCACTCTGGAGAACAGGAAGGTCAAAAGTTCAAGGCCATGCTAGGTGGCAGCAGAGGCAGTCTTATATGCCTTTAATTCCAGCATTTGGGAGGCAGAGGCAGGTATGGATCACTGAGAGTTCAAAGCCAGCCTGGTCTTACAGAACCTGGTTCCAGGACGGTCAAGGCTACGTACAAAAACCCTATCTCAAAACAAACAAACAAAAACAAATGAAAAGAGTTCAAGGCCATCTTAGGCTACAGACTGAGACACTGGAAAAATTCTCCATCTGAACAAAGCTGCACAACAGCACATAAAACACAAAGACTATAAACACACCACCATCCTCCATTCATACCTAACCAGCCTGTGGTAAGCCATATCTGTGCACTGGTCAGTGTTAACACTTGCCCTTCTGACTTCACGAAGCCCCCTTTCCCAAGAACTCACAACAGAAACCCTACAGCAGTTCACTCCCACAAGAAAACTTTCTTTTTACATTATTTAATATAGTATTTATAGATTTATTAAGCATTTAACACATATAAAATTGAATAGCTGCTTTTAATTAGGTTCCTATCTCTTTTTTTCTTCAATATGTCACTGAGTAAATTTCTTGAGTATCAGGCTACAACTCAATTTCCCCATAAGCTTTGTGTTTTTATTGCACAATTTTGTACCACATAGTGACTTTCAGGAGCATGTGTTTTATATTACAGCAGAACTGACTGTATATCCAACTGATAATTTTAAAAAGCAAACTACAGATTACTGTGTAGAGATTAATTTTGTTTTTTTTGTTTGTTTGTTTGGTTGGTTGGTTTTTTGTTTTGTTTTTTGTTTTTTGAGTCAGGGTTCCTCTGTATAGGCCTGGCTGTCCTGGAACTCACTCTGTAGACCAGGCTGGACTCGAACTCAGAAATCCGCCTGCCTCTGCCTCCCAAGTGCTGGGATTAAAGGCATGTGCCACCATCGCCCAGCAAGATTAATTTTGTTAAATAATGTATTTTAGGACTGGGGGATAGCTTAGTGGTAGAACAATGTCTATCATATATGATACATAATGTCCAGGGTTCAAATGACAGTAACACAGACACAACACAAACACACACAGCCGGGGAGTGGGGTGTTTCATGGTTGTGAAAGTATGATTTTACATGCACAACTTATAAACTATTTTTTGAAAGGTCTAAAGTTATACCAACCAAATACTGATTCACAGTGCTGTCTAAGGTATGTAAGTGACTTTCACTACAAATTATGTATGTATTTTGATTTTGATTTAAGAGATAATAGATTAATATTACTTCTATAATACAAAATATTTCCTTTAAAAAAAAAATACTATGAGGCTGAAGAGATGGCTCAAAGGTTAAGAATGCTTGCTATTCTTCCAGAGGCCTTGACATACTTCAGGTGAGTCACAGTTGCCTTTAACACAAGTTCCAGAGGAACCTGGAAGTTTCTTCCAGCCCCCATATACACCTCACCCATACTCTTGTGAGAATCCCTAATTAAATTCAATGCCAAGAAAGGAAGACTGGAAAGAGAAAAAGCACTGCGGAAGGGATAAAAAAGGGTTAGAGAGGGAAACATGATCAAACGTACGCGTTATGAAAAAAGTCATCATGAAATCCATTACTACATATAATATGCTAATAAAAATAATTTAAAATCTAATTCAAAGTGTAAAATAAACACAGACTTCCATGAGAAAATACGAAGCACGCACTGTCAGTATTTCACACTGCACTGACCTTTAAGAAGCTGTAGCATGGCACAATGATGTACACCTTTACTCCCAGCACTGCAGAGGCCGAGGCAGGAGGATCTCTGAGTTCAAGGCCAACCTGGCGCATAGAGTTCCAGGATAGCCAGGGCCACACAGAGAAATCCTGTCTTAGAAAACCAAATAATGATAATTTTTAAAAAGTTGTTTATTTTTAATTATGTTTATGTGTGTAAGTACATTTGAGTGCCAGTGCCTATGGAGACTAGAAATATCAAACCTCTTGGAGCTGAAGTTAGTGGTGGTTGTGAACCACCTGATATGGGTTCTGGGAATCAAACTTGAGTCCTCTGGAAGAGCAAAAACCACTCTTAACCACTGAGCCATCTCTTTAGCCCCAAAACCTTCTACTTTAAAAGTCTTAATATAGGATCAAAGAAGAGACTCCACAGCTATCTGAAAGAGCTTTAAGGGCTGGAGAGACGGCTCAGTGGTTAAGAGCACTGACTGCTCTTCTAGAAGTCCTGAGTTCAATTCCCAGCAACTACATGGTGGCTCATGACCACCTGTCATGGGATCTGATGTTCTCTTCTGATGTGTCTGAAGAAAGCAACAGTGTACTCATATATATAAAATAAATAAATAAATCTTTAAAAAAAAAGAAAGAGCTATTAAAAGTATTTCTACTAAAGTCTTTTTTAATTTTTTTTTGTTTGTTTTGTTTTGTTTTTCCAGACAGGACTTCTCTGTGTAGCCCTGCTGTCCTGAAACTCACTATGTAGACCAGTCTGGCATTGATCTTAAAGAGTTCTGGGACTAAAGGTATGTGCCACCACAGCCCAGCTCAATTTTCTTCTCTCTCCCCTCCCCTTTTCCATTACATACTCCTTCAAGAGATTTAAACATACACAACACCTTGGGACACTAAATTAGCTCAGTAGGTCAGGCTGGCCTCAAACTTACCTCTGCCTCCTGGGCGCTGGTATTAAAGGTGTGCACCACTGATCAGCTACATGCTTTTTTTTTTTTTCAATAAAAAACTTTTGTTAAACATTTAATGAGATTCTTAGTATTATTAATGAATAAATGGGTATTTTTTTGAAAAACAAATGTTTGTTCCATTAGACGGTCACTTTGGTTACTACATGGATCTGATTATGTTTCTCCAGATCCCCTCAGCACTTGATTTCCAATCCTCAATACTGAAAAGACCTGATCCCTGCTGCCTTGTCTTCATCCTTCCCCTCCAATGCATATATTCAGCTAAGACTTCCTTAGGTCTTTAAGTATATACACTGAAGATGAAGCAGACTGAGTACTCTTATAGAGTCTTCAGTCTATCAAGGGATAGATCTCAGAAATAGTAAACAGCACACAAACACTACATCTACTACCATTTTTTCTTTTAATGGTTTTTTTTTTTTTTTTTTTTGAGAGTCTAACTAGATTAACTCAGGCTATCTTGGAACTATGTACCAGGTCAGCCTCAAACTTACAAGGATTCTCCTCTCTCTGCCACCTACATGCTGGAATTAAAGGCATGTGCCACACACTTCACTAGTTAGAAAAGTATGGATACAAATGAGGATTAGGGGTCTGGGGGAAATGACTCAGCAGTTAAGTGTTTACTGTGCAACCATGAGGACCTGAGTTCAGATCCTACCACCCAGAGAGGGTAGAACATGTACACGTACATTAACTCCACAGGGATGTAAGAGAACAAAGGAAAGGCACCTGAAACTGACCTCTGGCCCCCACGCCTGCATACACACATCAAACACTCTCAATGAGAAATAGCTAATCTCAAGGGTTAGAAAAGTATTCCTTGGGACAGGGAGAACTCTAAGCTGAGACATCACAGATAAACAAAATGGAGCTAAGACTGGCAAAAACTAGTAAGAATTATACTGTGGCAAAGAAATGGTATCACCAGAAGATACTGGTAAAAAGTTTGGACCCTGATTCTAAAGACAAACTAAAGATTTCTAAGACAAACTATGAAGATGACTCAGTAGATAAAATGCCTGCCATGCAAGCAGAAAGACCTGAGTCTGGATCCCAAAAGCCTACATAAAAGCTGGGCACAGTGACACATGCCTGTAATCCGAGTACCAGGGAAGTGGAGACAGGAAGACCCTGGGTCTCCATGGCCAGCTAGACTAGCTGTAATGGGATCCTCTTTTGGTGTATCTCATAGCTACAGTACACTCATATAAATAAATTAAATAAATAAGTCTTTAAAAAAATAAAGAATTTTGGCCGGGAGGTGGTGGCACACGCCTTTAATCCCAGCACTTGGGAGGCAGAGGCAGGCGGATTTCTGAGTTTGAGGCCAGCCTGGTCTACAGAGTGAGTTCCAGGACAGCCAGGGCTACACAGAGAAACCCTGTCTCGAAAAACTAAATAA